>CAXKVX010001490.1:0-214187 GCA_964058865.1 Eleocharis quinqueflora
AACAAGCTTCATCTTCTCCTTGCTAATTCTTGCGATAACGAACTCTCAAGCATTACAAAATTGAAACCAATGTTGTTTTGTGAAATAAATAATACTAGTATTACCTTCGTCGTTTGGGGGTGCAGTGCAGGTGCGCCTGCTGTGTCCTGTTTGTTTGCATCGCCCACAAGTGTATGCTTGTCGATGTGTATTCTCTTCATCCATTTCATTTCTAATCCTTATATGTTGACGTCTCCCCTTCTTAACAGCATACCTTGTCGGGTCCGGCACTAGCTTTGGTCGTGGAATTTCAGGCCATGTGTCAGAATTGCCGAATGGCTCAAATTCTGGCGTCCATGTTGCCATCAATTCTTGAACGCGATAAACAGGAGATACGCACACATTGCTACTTATGCCCCCTTGAGCACAACATGCTACGATATGAGAACAAGGGATACCTGTTAGTTGCGGTTTTTGACAAGTGCATGTACCCCCGGGCACTTCTAACCGCACTGTATGTATTCTATTCCCTTTGATCTTGTTCCCAACGAATCTTTGACCTGTTTGAACCTCATATTTTCGCTCGTTCTGGTACGCTCGCACCGTATGTGTATTTCCCCTTAATCTTCGCTCCTCTAGTAACGCTTGGATTTTGGGAGAGAAGAGGAAACCTTGTTCAATTGCTTTTTCTGCTTTTGCCCGTCTTTCAACAAAGTATTTGACTGACTTGTAGAATGTGATTTCAACAAGAGAAGTAACCGGTAACTCACGCGCTTCTTTGAAAACATTATTAAGGGATTCTGGTCCGTTTGTTGTCATCATCCCCATTCTATGGTCTCCTTCATCGAATGAAAGAGCCCATAAGTCAAAACGCGGTGCATTGTTCCTTCCAACATCGTTCGGATCCCTACCAATATCCTCAAGCCATGTTGCAGCGTCGGGGCATTTTTCGCGAATACTACTGAGCCTCATTAGAAACTTCCTCTTTTGATTTTGTTTCATTGCTTGCCTCAAGATCTGTGTTAATTTTTTGTTGGTAAATTCTTTAGTGAAATTTTGACATATGTGCCTTGAACAATATCGATGAAAGGCATGTCCATCTTGGGTGCTCCAACCCAGGTCTGGCTCACTAAAAACCCGCAAGATACTCTTGTGACGATCAGAGAGTACTGTCACAACTCGTGATCCAACCACTTCCCTACGAACAAATTTCATGAAATCCTCCCAAGATTTGTTGTTCTCGGTATCAACCAACGCGAATGCAAGGGGCACCAACTGATCTTCTGCGTCGAAGCCACATGCAACTAACATCTTCCCCTTATACCTCCCAGACAAATGTGTACCGTCAATTCCTATAACAAGTTTGCAGTGCCTGAAGGCCTGTATTGCCGGACCATATGCCCAACACACTGCTTGAAATAATCTTTCTTTTGGATCATTTGTGGGGGCAGTAAACCACTCAATCACTGTACCCGGGTTTGTTCTTTGTATGGCATTAAGTAAGGGCACGATTAAATCATAAGCTTGCCTCCAACCTCCGAACAATTGCGCTATTGCGATCTCTTTTGCACGCCAACACTTGAGATAAGGAGCCTTGAAATTATATCTCTGCTCAATTGCAATCTTGATGTCTTTTATAGTAAACCTTACATTTCCCTTAACACTTTCTCTTATTATGGAAGCCATGAATGGAGACGTTAAGTGCGGATGCTCCAACCTATCTCCCGACATAACACATTCATGCGGACCTTGCCTTGTATTAATAATAAAAGCATCATCACTTAGCCTTCTTGATGCATACAACCTCCAATTGCAATTTTGGTCGGTGCACTCGATTGTATACACGCTTTTATTGGACTTTCTCTTCTTAAACGTGCGGTTCGATTTGATGTGAAAATCATGCACAACCCATTTTAGATGATCCTTTGACCAAAAACATTGTCCCACTGCCAAACCATCTTCTGTGACATACCCTTCGTCGTCAAAGTAATTGCCATCACCAATTATATCGATGATTGCATTAATATTATTCCACGAAGCTATTGGATGAGAATCAGTTCGGTCCCGTAATGGCCATGTTGTCATGGTCAGAGAAGTCTCTTCTTCAGAATTATAATTAGGGTCTTCGAAAGGTGTAAAATTCATATTCATGAAAGCATCATTACCACACGTATTTCCAATTGGGCTTGCATCTTGGTTCACTAATATCTCAACCCGTTCTGCCGGGTTAATTTCATCCAACCCAACATTAAATTCGAAATCCTCATAATCCTCTTCTTCCTCTGAAATCGATTGATTTCGATTTGAGGTTGCATTCGGTTTATAACAATTGGTACGAAGATATGCATCTGGCATTCTACAAGCTATTGGTTCAACATACTCATTTGGGGTTTCGTACGACTACCACTTGCACAACCCTGGTTTAGGGTTTCCGTAGCTCGACTACTGCTTGCACAACCATGATTTAGGGCCTCATGACCTCGACTGCCACTCGAAAAACCTTGATTTGTGGTATATCGAAGAACTTTTGGCTCAACGTACAACTCAATCATTGCAACAGTACCAGGATGAACCGAATGGTTCACCATCAGTCTCCAAGTATCATTACTCGACAGTTGTAACTCAGTATAGACATTACCGGAGGAGTTAGCTGTAATCCGGCATTGAACCTCCCTGATATCTCTAAAGCATGTGTTGAACTTGAAATCCCCATCCATCGGTACAGCTCCGTCTCCAGTTCACCGAGTGTTATGTCGTCATTCACTGTAAAACTACCGGTAGCTTTTTTCGAGTAATGCACACCATGAGGACCGTTCTGGATGGATCCTCCAGTGTAGAAACTAATAATAAACATTTTATATGTAAGATTTTGGGAGGAGAAGTGTGAAAATTTGATTTAGGGTTTGTGGAAAGGAAGGGGGCTGTTGGGAGAAGAAGAGATAAGATTGAAATAATGGTTGGAGAGAGAAGAAAAGAAAGGTGCTGCTGTATATATTTTGTTCATTTAGGGGACATGTGGACCCCTCATTTGAAAAAAATCGTGCAAGATTCAGACTTATCTGCAAAAATGACATCTTCTTAGGGGCGCAACTAAATAATTGCGCCCCTATGTTAATTCAGAAAAATGGTGAAAAATGCATCTTCTTACTAGGTTGTAATCTTTCTAATATATTTAAATAATAATAATAATAATAATAAGTATATAATAATATTAATATTTATAGTATTATATTACAAATATTAAAATTACAAATTTATTTTATGTTTAAATTATTATTAATTTGCTTAATAATAATTGTAGTATATATATATATATATTAATATACATATATTAACAAATACCCAAAAGTAATATATTAGTACTAACTAATTATTATATTAAAGGGTATAAATAATTATAACTTAACCCAAAAAAATTAACAAGACAAATTAATAGTATTATATTACAACTATACATATATTAAAAATTTATTGTATATTGAAATTATCATTAATTTGCTTTAATAATAAATATTATATGAATATACTACTTTTATTGATATATTAACAAATAATAAAAAATTATATATTAGTACTTAAAAAAAAATTCAGAATCATAGGGGTGTGATTAATAGTCGCGCCCCTAAGTACCCGGGCCCACAACTGCAAAAACACATGCAGAATGCCTTGATTTCAGGAAAAAATCAAAAATTCCTTAGGGGCGCGACTATTAATCGCGCCCTTGGGCCTCTGTGCAATTATTAGAGTGACTTTGACCCTATCTGTTGAAATTTTTTGCTGCTTGACCCTCTATGAAAATTTTCCCGATACAGCACACTAGTGTAGTGTTGTACTATCTGATCTCCAACCTGTTTACAACAGTAATTTCCAAACGTAATTGGGACATACTCAATATTACAACTATTTCATACAGAATAAATCAATTAATAATTTTAAAATAATTACAAGTCTAAGAAGCACCATTGTAAAATGTAAATATGGTAAAAATAAACTCATAACAAGCCAAAAACATTGGAGTCCGTATCTGCTGTTATTCTTGGGATAACGGGGCTGTTATTTTCTGATCCGATCGTCAAATTTCGACGCAAATAAATGAACGGTACATATGAACTGCACGAGATCCGATATATTATATATTTTATTCGTTAGATTAAAAATGAACTATCAAATCAGAAAATAACAAAATACTGTTATTCCTCGTAATAACAGCGGATATGATTCCAAAACATTGAGCCATCAATCCGTCGTGGTGTCATCCATCAGAATTCACAAATTAAGGAAGGACATGAGTAGTACAGAAATTTGAATGGAACTTAAAAGCTTCAATTTCAAAATACATAAAGTGGGTCAGATCAGACTCAGAAACCCAGGACGATATTATAATAATCATATAATGTGAGTAGGATACAGCTAGTGTTCTAAATTAGCGTCGTTTCGTGGCGTTTCGTTTCAAATACGGTTTGGCACGGCACGGCATGACACGATTAGCATTTTATTATATTTATCGTGTCGTTTCGTGCCGTGTCAAAAATTGGAAGACATCGGAACGCAACGGTTAAGACACGGCACGTTTAGGCACACCGAGCCTAAATGTGTTGTGTTTTAACTGTGTCGTGCCTAAACGTGTTGTATCTTAACTGTGTCATGTCTAATCGTGCCGTGTTGCTTCGGCACGACGTGCCTTATTCGTGTTAATCGTGCCGAAAATATAAAAAAAAACTAAAAAATAGATAAATTTTTTACAACAACATAAAAATCTGAAAAAAAAAATCGATACTAGTGTTGTCCTTGACAATTGACACTTGGCACTACGTTAGAGGTTGAACGAATTTAGAACTCCTGCTGGAAAATTTCAAAAAAATTTGAACTTCCGTGCCTATCTGTGCCTAACTGTGCCTACCAGTTCTTACCCGTGCCTACAAGTGTCGTCGTGTCGTGCCTAAATGTGTCATATCTAGACGTGTTCTCGTGTCGTGTCGTGCCTCTCCTCATAAACGTTTTGTGTTGTGCCGTGCCATACAGTAGAAAACCTAAGCACGACACGCTTAAGACACGGCACGTGAACAGTCCCGTGCCGTGTCTTGACCGTGTCGTGTCGTGCCGTTTTTAGACACGCAGACACGATTTTGAGAACTCTAGATACTGCTCAATGGTCCCTGAATGTTGAGAGTTTCATTTAATACGTTGTTTCAATTTTAGATTGAGACTTTGAGCATTCCTCGCATATTGTATATTGGTTTTATCATGAAATATTATGTTGTCGCTATGTCCCGTTTAAGTGGATGATTTGCTGTATTCTTAAGAGTAAATGTCCACTTCACTTCATCATTTTTAATAGCTACTTCATCTATTAAGGTGAATTAAATTAAATTTATTTCACTTCATTTAGACTTAAATATCATGTAAATTTATATTAATGTTAACTTACATCAACATCATCGGTAATCACCATCACCATCGACGGCATCATCGTTGTTATTATCACCCGTAAACAATTACAATATATTTCGAAAATAATGTAAATTTACACAATTTGTGTTTATATAATGATCAGTATTTTTTAAGAAAGATATTTTATTTAATTACTTGGGCTAAAAAGAGATGAAAACTACTAGAGGTGATAAAACTTGACCAGATCTGAGAAATCCGTCTGACTCGATCCGATCTAAATCCGCCCCGACTCGAAATAATGATAAAGTCAAACTAATCTGAACATGACCCGATCCGACTTGAGATTACCTGTAACCTGAGCCGAAGCGACATATGAGCGACTCGAGCCCGACCCGACTTGAGATGACTCGTAACCCGAGATGGGGCGACACATGAGGACCCGCGCCCGACCCAACACGACCTGACCTGACTTGACCTGATACAACTTGTAAATCGATTTAATCCTATCTTGCCTACAACATAATTTAATTTTACTAACAATTAACATCATAAAAAGTCAAGATTTAACAACGCAATTCAATAATGCGACATGATCTTGTTTGATTGAACTGAAAACTCAAAATAAAATTCAAAAGTTGTCAATGCATCCCGACGCGAACACGACCCGACACAAGGCCCGAAAGTTGTCGATGCAGCTCGATCCGAGACCCGACCTGATCGATCTCACCCGACCTGACCCGTTACCCGAAAAAGATCGAGGCGACCCGATCCAATCTCACCCGACCCGACCATTACCTGAAAGTTATCGACAGACTCGAAACCCAACTCAAGCTCACCCGATCCGACCCGCAACCGCCTATTGTCGACAGTCAAACTAACCTGACCTAAACCCGCCTGACTTGCTACCTCAGAAAACTACAGCGATCCATAATTATTTTGATTAATATTCTTGTTTTAAAAGTTTAATCATGAAATTGCATATTTGAATGTATATTTAATGTATCCTAAACTTTATGCAATCTGCGAGTTTTTACATTTCTTTAGGATAATATGATGGTATAATTCTTTTGAAAAAAGAGCTAGTGATTTTGAATTTTTAGAGAAATATACATGAAATTCTTCCAAAAAAGTTACATAAATCGCACTTAACAAAAGTGTCAAACATGCATAATTACATCTATAAAAAAATTCCCACACAATAAAAAACGCTGAGTAGTTCTTCTATGGATCAAAATTTTCAACAAAAAACTATCATAATCAATTAAAGTCGTTGATTGTCATCAGTAATAATACAATTCAAGTTAATATTGATTCATATATGAATTAGCCCAAAAAGTTATATTAAATTCACACTTAACAAAAGCTTCCGCAGTGCAGAAATTCAAAATCATGTAAACTTAGGTTTTTTCTTTCTTTTCATATAAAAAAAAGAAATATATAAAAATTCTGATGACAAATAAGCATGGAGATTTTGTGACAAATCATTTATCTCTTTCTATTGATTTGTATCATCGTTAAATCATTTTGAAATTCTTTGACTCACAGTATCTTTTACATTTTATTTATAAACTCGTTCGCAAGCTTTTCTCGAGGCTGTTATAGATTGAATTTTTTAGCCTCCTCGTTATGTGGTTATAAGGGACATAAACCTTGAGTATTGTAGTTACTCAAAATCTAGTGGAGAAAAAAAAATTATATTTTTAAAATTTTTTAAGTACATGTTTTGATTTTTTTCAAAATGACCTAGTTTTATATATAAACATTGATTATTTTATTATTATTTTGAAATCACTTTTAAAACTTCAAAATAAGTACTTAGAAAATTCTAAAAATAGAAAATTTGTGTTTCCTACTAGATTTTGGTATAAAGAAATTATTGAACATAATAAATCGAAATTTAAAATTATCTAATGAGATTTTTAAATTAAGAGCACGAAAGACCTTGACGCTCCTAGGAGCACCGTAGCTTTACTCCATAAACCTTATACAATAACCAATGTATGTCAGAAAATAGTTACACAAAGAGGCTGCTGGTTTTCTTTTAAAAAAAAAAGAATATGTCACCGAAGAAATTTCGTCTAAATTTTGCTTACCACAAAATCCTTTTTGATTTCAAAACTATAAAAATAATATGTTGAACAATATAAGAGCGATATTTCCGAACAAAAAAAAAAAAATCATTCTTTAGTTTATGTTAACCTTTAATTTTATAAAGCATTTTATGTACGTACTATGCATGTAGACCAATACATTGTCAATTTAGACAATTTAAATTGTTGAATAGTTAAAATTAGGAAAAAAAAAACTTTGGTGTGCACTGTTTTGTTCCGCTTTATCCGATGTTCTCGGAAATATTATTTGCCAACTACAATTAGATCATTGTTTGATTGAAAACATTTATTTGTTAACCACTTCAAATTAATTGGTCTTGTATATATTTTTTGGTAATTTTAATGTGAAACAACTAAATTTGGACCAATTATGTGTAATGAAAAATATTAAATTGCAGCTGATAGATAAAATATGAGAACGTCAAAAGGAAGAGAGAAAAAATAGGGAGCTGATATATCGATTCCTCCATCGACCCCAACATGATGCTTTCAGTTGCGTTCAGTTTGCATGTTGTTTTTATTATGATGCATGTTGTTTTTTGTATTATGCATGTTGTTTTGTTTATTATGCATATAATTGACTGGACGCTCTATTGAAAAAGAATGTCGCTACACTCATCGATGCGGACTAGACGAATCCAGTTGCACTTATTTTGAAAATTATTGTGGTTATGATGCACGTTATTTTGGTTATTATGCACGTTGTTTTTGTTATTATGCGTATAATTAATATGTAAAATAATATAAATAACATGCATAATAACAAAAAACAAGCATAATAATGGAAATATAATAACTCATAAGTAGAACAAAAAAACATAATAAACAAAACAAATAAATCATAAGTGTTTGAACTGTTATGCATGTTGCACAATAACGCAAACAACATGCATAATAACGAAAACAACATGCATCATAAATAAAACAAATTTTCGTCGTAACTCAACTGGACGCGTTCAGTTGAGATCGATGATGGAATCGATTATGAAATCAGCGAAACATTTTCCAAAAAAAATACAGGAGTCTTAAATAAACGATGGTTGCATCACAATTGGCGAATTCTTGGGGGAAAATAAAGACATGCTAAAACAATTTTGTTTGTTCCCCTTATTGAATATTTGAAATGATGTTATCCTAGTCACTAAAGTTGATTTTTATTAATAGTTGTCTTCATTAATCTTTTTATATATAAAAATTGTTTTCATTAATCTTATTTGGAGCTTTATCAAAAGTCCTCGTTAACTTGATATCCCAGTGGTTTTTTTCAAAACCAATAGCCACAAGGACTTGATATTTTTTTATTAGTAACATTTTCTTGTGAGAAAGTGAAATGACACAACACAACACACAACATATCATGAAACAATATATTACACATAGATACACGATAATAATAAGAACAAATTGCATTAAAAAATTAGAGTAATACTAAAATTTGAATTTTTTATTATTTAGAAAACGAAATATTAGATTTTTATACACTACGTATAAAAACTTTTGAATTTAGATTTAAATATAAGTATTTTTCAAATTCAGATAACAATCAGATACCTACATCAATACCTGACTGTTATGCATGGATGAGTTATTATGTATATTATTTGTTATTAGGTATTTTTCAAATTCAGATAACAGTCAGATAACGAATTGTTATGAATATTATTTGTATAGTATTTTTCACGTTATTTTTGTATTGAAAAATAATTAGGTACTTTAGACATGCATAACAATTCGTCTAACATTGAAAACGATGATGAAGATATCGATATTTATTTATTTAACTGAACATGCATAAAAATTCGTCTAACATGCATTATTATTTTTCATATAAAATAACATGCATAACACACGTGTATTGACAGAGGTATCGTTGAAAGGACCGTTATATCAACTCTCTATTTAAATTATCAATTGGTCAATATATATATCAAACACGTCATCGTGAAGACGATACATGTGGTGTTTATTTTTTTTTGTGTGTCGCTCTCCTGAAAAGACATATTTCTATTTGTTGATTTCAATTAGCAAAAGGATAAATGACCAATGTTAGTTTGAATGGCCATTTATTTATCTCCCTTCCATTTCTACTTTACGATTCTATCAAACAAGAGTGCATAAACAGTCCAAATAGATACAACTAAATTTTATCTCTTATTTTCACCTCAAAATCTTGTTGGAGAAGAATCTTTAGTTGAGGTGAAGTGCCTAGGGGTGTACACGGATCGACGGATCGGATACGGACGGATAAGACGATCGTATTTTTATCCGTTAATTTTTTTTTAATACGGATACAAATTCGGATAGTCTCGAATACGAATACGAATCGAATATCGGACGGATACGAATACGAAACTAATATTATTCAGATAATAAAAATAATTCTTATTTGCTATATGTTTATTCAAATGCATCAATGAATTATAAAAAAAATGTGGTACATAAACACTAATTATATATAAAATTAATTAGATTTGTAATCTTCATATAAAATCCAATAAAATATATATATATATATATATATATATATATATAATAGGAATTTTTTGGTTATGAATTCAGATACAATCGGATAATATCGAATACGGATGTCTTCAAAAACTTCGAATATTATTAGATTATAGCTAAACGGTCGGATACGGATAGATGATAGCCAAACCGTATCCTTATCCGTTAAAATTTTTCGGATATAGATACTGATATCTTCGAATACGAATACAGATCGAATAATTTTTATTATTTTTTTAGTTAGGATTCAGATAAAATAAGATATTATATGACCCGTTTACACCCCTAGAAGTGCCCAAAGTCTCACCACACTTCCGTCTTTCCAGATCTATTAAAAATATTAATTGTTTATATTGATATACAAAAGATTTTACACAAAATGAAACTGAAATAAAATTATCAATAAATTATAATAGAGAGACTTATAATAATGATGTCATAAAAAGTATCTGCCCTTAATATAAAATTGATTATATGAGAAATATAATAATTCTACACCACAAAATAAAAAAATTGTAGAATTTTTAATATTTGTACTTATTACAAAATTATTTGTACTAAATTCTTTTGTAGAATTTTTAAAATTTGTACTTATTAAAAAATTACTTGTACTAAATCAAATTGACTGTAAGTTTTCATAAAATATTCTAAAACTTCTTAATTGCAAAAAGTATAAATTTGTGAATTATTTGTAATTTTGTACCAACAATACAATTTCTTTGCTTTTTTTCTCTCTCTTTTGATGCCAAGTGATTGTATTAGCAACATCGTTTGTGTTACTGCTGCCCACATCCATTTCATACATACAGAGACAGATTCAGAGGCTTTTTAAGCCCGAACACTGAGATTGAGATCAAGTCCGAATACAAATTCACTAAAATTCATTAAAATATCATTAAAAACTAATTTTTCGATACAAAAATAACTAAAAATACACTAAATTTTGCGTTTTTGAAAAATCGAGCCTGAATACTTGCCCGAACTTGCCCATGAATGACTCCGCCACCGCATACATATATACAAGACAACCTCGTAGACCATCTAATCCTATGTTACCAACCGTTTGAGCATTCCAGTTGCATGTGTGTATCAGTGTATCTGCATCAAAAGCCGGTTCATCGATCCGCCTCTTCCCTGTCATGCAAGCAATTCTCCATCCAGTGTGTTGCATCATGTTCGTTCGCTGCACCAGTGTTTGAGGCGAAGCTGCTTGTTTATCCCGACATTGAAATACTTTCGAGTTTCTGATCAACTTCCATATATATATTCCAGAGAGCATGGCGATCGATGAGTGGTATCAGCAACTTCTGCATGTCAGTATCTCGTGCTCTGACCGTTGGATTGTACCTATAATCATCGCCTCAATTGATGTGTTTGACGTAGAAAAGGAGACCATAGTGTAGCTGTAGATGGTACCATGCAGTTGTTGGAACCGAGCTTAATTTAAGTAATTTCATTTATAGGAGATATCGAAGTTTCATTAACTCTAGTAATTAAATTTGAGGTTGAGTCTACCTCACTAGCTCGACAAGATGAAGTTGAGCATTCCAACTCTTCGTCTTGCACCATCGATTTTCCCTTTGATTTGGCTATGTCGCTATTGGAGCACATCGGTTCATCCTCCATCTCCTTTGATGGAGCTTCTCCTCTACTAGCATCTATAACAGTTGATTCTTGAAATGTTAGCTCGATTTCTTTTGAAATTGGTTCACAATCAAAATGCTTTAGAAGAGTTTTCCAAATTTCAAAGGCATTATCAAAACCAACTCCATCCATTATTTCAAATATGAACTCCTCAATGGAGGTAAGTAGGATATTAATGGCATAAATATTTTCTCTCTTTTATTTTTGTAATTTTCTTTTATCTTTACCACATCCCAAATCTCAATTGTTTTCAAATAAAGTGTCATTGATGATTTCCAAAATGAAAAGTTTTGGTAATTTTGATCAAATATTGGAGGTTTCTCAATATGAATTGGGTATGTCATTTTGGATCTTTACTTCTAATTAAATTTTACTCTAATTAGCAAGTTCAACTTGCTCTGATACCACTCTGTTGGAACCGGAGGGCTTAATTTAAGCAATTCTAAGAATATTGAGGTCTAATTGGCAATTGCAATCGATTTTAACAATTCAAGGCACAAGCAATTTCTAAACTAAATTAATAATGAAAATAAAGAGAAAAATTTAGAAAATGCAAACAAAACAATTCAAGTGCACGAGGATTTTAACGAAATTCGAATATTGACGATCCTACTCTCCGAAACTTCCGACCCCCTCGACACGGTAACAAGGATAAAACAAAAATAAATAAGTAAAATAGAACAAGAATAGAGAGAAGAGAAGAGTCGGCGCCGTTTGTATCTAATATTGAGAGAATAAAAATGGCGAATGAGATAGTAACGAAGAAGAACAAGAACAAGAACAATAATGACGAATATGGAGTTGAGGAATGAGATAGTAGGGATATATGGGAGATATGAGAGATAGAGAGGTATATATATAGAGATAGAGATGAGGGAGATACAAAAAAATGATCTGGCACAGCGCGGGTTCTAAATTCAAATTGTTATCACCGATTGTTAAAAAAAACCGGTGATAAAATCTTTATCACCGGTTGTTTGTTAATATCCGGTGGTAAAAGTTAATAACGTGAACCATTGAATTTTGTACCCATCTTAATAAATAGTAAAAAAAATCAAAGAAGTGTAAAAATTGATCTGGGAGTGTATTTTATTGTGGAGATCGGGTTCAACGGTTTGAATCAATAATTTGAACTCTGAAAATGAAAAAGAATGATTGTGGCCGAAATTTTTTTAATTAACCAAAATAAATTAATAAAATACCAAAATGGCAAAATTTGGACATAAATCACGATTCTAGCCATTCCGGGATCACAGCGCCCTACGTAACTCCGGGTTCACTGTGATCCCCATAACTCCGGAATCACAGTTGCCGGAGTTATGGAGGCTGCTGTGATCCCGGAGTTATGGCGATCACAGTGAACCCGGAGTTACTTATTATTTATACACCAGCCGAGAGAGAGAGATAAAGAGAGGGGATGCTTATAATTGAAGAGAGATATTGATAATTGAAGTTAAACAAGTAATTTGAGGTATTATTTTATTTTTGCTTAAATTCTTCAATTTAGTTGATTTAATTTATAATTATTATAATTGTTATAATTGATAGTTGATTTCAGGTATTATTACAATTGTTTTTTAATTTATAAGAATTATAATTTTAGTTGAATTGTTATAATTTACTTTCATTCTTCAAAGTGAATTGCTATAATTCTTATAATTGTTATAATTCTTCAAATTTAGTTGATTACAGGTATTATTATTATTGTAAATTAATTTATAATTATTATAATTGTAGTTGATTTATGTACGTATTTCGTATTTTTTAAACTATTAGTATAATATTAATTTAGTAATTATAATAATTAAAGAGTTAGAGAAATTTTGTAGAAATTTAGATAGAGAAGTGAAGTGAAGGTTTTGCACATTTTAAATATAAGATATTATTTTATTTTAATTACATGGTAATAATTTTTTAAGTTAAAATGTGAATCAGTGTAAATTAATTTATAATTATTTTGTAGATGATTTATGTATGAATTTCGTAATTTTTGAACTATTAATATATTATTATTTTGTAATTATAATAAATCTAAGAGTTAGAGAATTTATTTAGGAATTTAGATAGAGAAGTGAAGTGAAGATTTTGCAAATTCTAAAGAGTTGCTAAGTCATTTTAGGTATTATTTTATTATAAATTAAATTGTATTAATTTATAGAGTTAAAATTTGAATTAGTGTAAATTAATTTATTATAAATTAAATTAGAATTATTTTATTATAAATTAATTTAGAATTATTTATTATAAATTAATTTAGAATTATTTTATTTCTGAAGTATTAGTATATTATTAATTGGGAAATTTATACAGTTGGAGTGAAGAAAGATGATTCCAATTTCCGTATATATGGATGGTGAGACTCGAAATGGCCCGTATGGTATGGAATATAGTTGTGATTCAAAATTTACTTTTCCGGGAAATGAAGACACCCGGTATGAAGATGTGAAAAATACAATATACAAATGGTTGGGGATATTTGAGAGTCAATATTCGCTCAATGTTGTCGCTCGATATAACACTGCGATCCCACCTTCTTATCATTTTTGTTTAATTCCCATTCGCGATGACATAGAGTGGCGAATGATATTGCAAATGGCACAATCAGAAATGAATTGGAGATTTGTTGAATTATATGTTGATCTGGTGCCAAATCGGACAAATGAGAATCCTGATAACTTAGGTCGCACAGGTGAAAATGTTGTTAACACGGATGAAGAGCCTCCGAGAGTTAGTCAAGAGACATTACCTTATAGCCCTGGCCATACTCTTCATATCTCTCCCGCAAGACATTCACCAATTATAGATCTTAATGAGCCCATATCTAATATTCCTGAAGAAAACGAAGGCGATGACGATGAGAATATATTACCCGTAGCGGGAGAATGGGAAACAGGAGAAGATTATGGATACACCTCTGACGAAGACGATTTGGATTATAATCCTAACGATCATCCGAATCATCGGATAATTGTACAAGGAAGATCAGAAAAATATCACCCAGTACAGGAGCTTAGTGATATATCTGGTTTCAATGAAATTTACACTGAAGTACAAAACTCGTCAGACGATCCCTTGGCAGAAAATCGTGTATTTAATTCAAAAGATCAGTTACAATGGACCATTAGTGAGTATCACATCAAAGGGAATATAGAGATTAAAACAGAAAGGAGTAGCGCGACGAGGCTAGTTATGGTTTGCAAAGATCAGAGATGTTTTTGGAGGTTGTACGCTGTATGTCCTAAAGGTAATAATTTTTGGACAATAAGAACCAACCCATACCCGCACACTTGTATCCAATCGATTACACGAGTAGATCATGCACAACTTACGGCCAAGATAATTGCTGGTGCTATTAAAAAGGAAATGAACGAAGATACAACCATGACAATTAAAAATGTCAGACATTTAGTTAAAGCAAAATTTCCCGGTGCTGATCCATCATACGCCAAGTTATGGCGAGGCAGGGAGTTAGCAATTGCGAAAATATTTGGGACTTGGGAGGGATCATATGCGTTGCTTCCTCGTTATTTTAATGCCATCCAATCGACGAATCCATCAATGAAGTATGCTATCCTGACGACTCCTACCAATCAACCTGAAGTACGTTATTTCCATGCTACGGCTTGGGCATGGGGACCGTGCATTGAGGCAGTAAAGTACATTCGTCCGGTGATAAGTATCGACGCAGGTTTCTTATCGGGTCGTTATGAGGGAAGATTACTGATGGCTTGCGGGTACGATGCAGAGAATCAATTGATACCATTGGCATTTGCATTGGTGGAGAAGGAAGACCTAGAAAATTGGGGTTGGTTCATGAATTGGTTGCGTCGAGAAGTTATCGGACCTGGTAAGATGTGTGTACTATCAGACCGCCACAAGGGAATTAAGGCTGTTTTTGAATATCCCCAATATGGATGGTCGGAGGCAAACAGCGAAGCAGTGCACCGATATTGTATGCAACACGTTGCCGAGAACTTGTACTCAAAATTTCCAGACGATAATCTAAAGAAATTATTTAAGCGTGCTGCATCGAAGAAGAAACCTCGTCGATTTAAAGAGCACATGCAATCTATAAAAGCACAATATCCAGGCGCATATGAGTATTTAAAGACGGTTGGAAAAAGACTAGAGAATGATCCAAAAGAGTCTGTGAATCCATCAAAGTGGGCACAACGGTACGACAACGGATATCGTTGGGGCATAATGACAAGTAACGGATCTGAATCTTTGAATCGAGTGTTCAAAGCTGTTCGTATGTTGCCGGTTGTGGCTATCGTGGAAGGTACCTGGTACAAGTGCGTGAGTTGGTTTGATGATCGGAGAATCGCATCTGGTGCAACCGTAAGTGATGGTTTTGTTTGGTCTCGTAGTGTTACGGAGAAACTAATTAAGAGAGGTGACAAGTCACGACCACATCGAGTAGACCCCTATCGATCAGAGCAAGGGGATTTTGAAGTTTTGCATCAAGGCGAGACCTTACCGAATGGTGAATTTGAAAATTTCAAGTATCACGTATTACTCGAAGAGGGAGTTTTTACGCGTTGCACCTGTTTGAAACCAAATCTGACCGGCATACCATGTTCGCATGTATTAGCGGTGATAAGGGTCAGACATTTAAACTTATCTCAATTTGTTTCACCTTATTACACTGCTGCAAATCTGCATGATACTTGGTCCGGAAGATTCCACCCTTTTCCAAATCAATCTGAATGGCTCGAGTATACGGGACCTACCATCATTCCCAATAGAAAATTGCTTCGTCGTGGTCGAAGAAGGCACATTCGTATTCCGATGGTAATGGATGAAATGGAAGGACGAAAAGGCAAGCGCAGAGGACGACCCCTTGGAAGACGACCAGAAGGTATTGAAATGGTTTTATATGTTTAAAATACTCATATTGAAGACGACCATCACCTTCTTACTTTTTAATATTACAGGAAGTGCTCAATCCAGCCATCAAGGGAGTCAACCTCATAATCGCCATGAGGTATTAACACAATTGGGCTTACATAGTGGAAACCAGCCCACTCGACACTCCGTAGATGTCCAACCAAATCCAAACCCTACCCAAATGCAACCCGCTCGTCGCTCAATAAGTGTTCCACCTAGAGATGTCGATGCTTCAACAAGTGCATCAAATCCTTCAACAAGTCAGCCCAATCAATCAAGGCGAACATCAATCTCTGGAAGAATTCGAAACTTCTTTCGGGCGAATCACTAGCATGGAATTTATTAAATGTGGCTCTTCATTATTTACCTATTATATCTGTATAGTTGTATGTTGTACTTATGTCATATGTATGGCTTTACCTATTAACTCGTATAAATTTCAATTTATTTATGCATTATATTTGTAGTGCAATGTCGACATTTCCGATTTTGGTATTTTATGGAGGTGAAATAATTGAAACTCAATTTGGTGCGGAGTACTCTGGTGGTAAAAAATTGGCACTCCAGGGTAAACAATCTAGTACTTTTGAAGGGATTAAAAGTACCATACATCGGGTTCTAGCATTTCACGAGTATTGCGTTGGTGAAATCCTATGTCGCGTGGAGGATGGAGAAGGGAGTAATTTGCATTTCAATTTGATTGGACTCATTGACGAAAGTTCTTGGAAAATGGCATCTCAGATGTCCGTGAATAAACGGGGAGTTGTTCATTTGTTTGTCAGAACCACTGGCCCGCCACCAAGAAATGACGCTCTCGATTTTATTTGTACAGGTTAAACAGATATGAAAACAAGCAAGTTATGTGTTGCATCATTTGTGCATGATGCTTATGCATTGTGCATTGTGCATGACGCTTGACGCTTTTGCATTGTGCATTGTGCATGACGCTTGACGCTTTTGCATTGTGCATTGTGCATTGTGCATGACGCTTTTACATTGTGCATTGTGCATTGTGCATGACGCATGACGCTTGACGCTTGTGCATTGTGCATTGTGCTTGACGCTTGACGCTTGTGCATTGTGCATTGTGCATTGACGCTTGACGCTTTTGCATTGTGCATTGTGCATTGACGCTTGTGCATTGTGCATTGACGCTTGACGCTTTTGCATTGTGCATTGTGCATGACACTTTTGCATTGTGCATTGTGCATGACGCTTGACGCTTTTGCATTGTGCATTGTGCATTGACGCTTGTGCATTGTGCATTGACGCTTGACGCTTTTGCATTGTGCATTGTGCATGACACTTTTGCATTGTGCATTGTGCATGACGCTTGACGCTTTTGCATTGTGCATTGTGCATTGTGCATTGTGCATTGTGCATTGTGCATTGTGCATTGTGCATTGTGCATTGTGCATGACGCATGACGCTTGACGCTTGTGCATTGTGCATTGTGCTTGACGCTTGACGCTTGTGCATTGTGCATTGTGCATTGACGCTTGACGCTTTTGCATTGTGCATTGTGCATGACACTTTTGCATTGTGCATTGTGCATGACGCTTGACGCTTTTGCATTGTGCATTGTGCATTGTGCATTGTGCATTGTGCATTGTACATTGTGCATGACGCATGACGCATGACGCTTGACGCTTGACGCTTTTGCATTGTGCATTGTGCATTGTGCATTGACGCTTGTGCATTGTGCATTGACGCTTGACGCTTTTGCATTGTGCATTGTGCATGACACTTTTGCATTGTGCATTGTGCATGACGCTTGACGCTTTTGCATTGTGCATTGTGCATTGACGCTTGTGCATTGTGCATTGACGCTTGACGCTTTTGCATTGTGCATTGTGCATGACACTTTTGCATTGTGCATTGTGCATGACGCTTGACGCTTTTGCATTGTGCATTGTGCATTGTGCATTGTGCATTGTGCATTGTGCATTGTGCATTGTGCATTGTGCATTGTGCATGACGCATGACGCTTGACGCTTGTGCATTGTGCATTGTGCTTGACGCTTGACGCTTGTGCATTGTGCATTGTGCATTGACGCTTGACGCTTTTGCATTGTGCATTGTGCATGACACTTTTGCATTGTGCATTGTGCATTGACGCTTGACGCTTTTGCATTGTGCATTGTGCATTGACGCTTGTGCATTGTGCATTGACGCTTGATGCTTTTGCATTGTGCATTGTGCATGACACTTTTGCATTGTGCATTGTGCATTGACGCTTGTGCATTGTGCATTGACGCTTGACGCTTGACGCTTTTGCATTGTGCATTGTGCATTGTGCATGACGCATGACGCATGACGCTTGACGCTTGACGCTTTTGCATTGTGCATTGTGCATTGACGCTTGACGCTTTTGCATTGTGCATTGTGCATGACACTTTTGCATTGTGCATTGTGCATGACGCTTGATGCTTTTGCATTGTGCATTGTGCTTGACGCTTATGCATTGTGCATTGTGCATGACGCTTTTGCATTGTGCATTGTGCATTGTGCATTGTGCATGACGCATGACGCTTGACGCTTGACGCTTTTGCATTGTGCATTGTGCATCGTGCATTGACGCTTGTGCATTGTGCATTGACGCTTGACGCTTTTGCATTGTGCATTGTGCATGACACTTTTGCATTGTGCATTGTGCATGACGCTTGACGCTTTTGCATTGTGCATTGTGCATTGTGCATGACGCATGACGCATGACGCATGACGCTTGACGCTTGACGCTTTTGCATTGTGCATTGTGCATTGTGCATTGTGCATTGTGCATTGTGCATTGTGCATTGTGCATTGTGCATGACGCATGACGCTTGACGCTTGTGCATTGTGCATTGTGCTTGACGCTTGACGCTTGTGCATTGTGCATTGTGCATTGACGCTTGACGCTTTTGCATTGTGCATTGTGCATTGACGCTTGTGCATTGTGCATTGACGCTTGACGCTTTTGCATTGTGCATTGTGCATGACACTTTTGCATTGTGCATTGTGCATGACGCTTGATGCTTTTGCATTGTGCATTGTGCTTGACACTTGACGCTTGACGCTTGACGATTGTGCATTGTGCATTGTGCATGACGCTTGACGCTTGACGCAAAATAACAAATCTCCAATTCAACATAACATAACATAACATAACAAATGTCCAAAATAACATAACAACATAACATAACTGAAAAAACGTTCAACATAAGATGGCATAACATCCTTTTTGAAATGATGCATTGTGCAATGATGCATAACATAACTGAAAGCAACCAACTCCCTGACTAAGGATAATTGGACGGGGTGAACTTGGATATCGGTCTATGCCTCTGACGATCCTTGTTGCGATGTCCCATAGTTGTATTCCAATTCAAGCCATCATCAGCCTCATCGTCGCCGCTCCCGGTCACCTCAGCATCTGGTGTTTGCATGTATTCCTGCAAAAAGCACATTAGAAACTGCTAAATTAGTGCATTTTTTAATAAATAGTTCAATTCAGGCCAAACCTGTGTAGGAGGGATCTCCGGGCCTGTCTGGAACTGACTAGTATGGAAGTCGTAACCTTGTGCACCATCTCCTCCCGGGTACTGACTACTGAATATGTCAAAATCATAACCATGTACATCAGATGCTCCCTGATACGGACTATTTAATCCTGAATAGTATCCCTAGGTAGAATATGCATGTTTAACATTAGCAAAAAATATTACAAATTACTGCATAATCATTAAACATTATAGAGGTACGATTCACATACCTGGGACTGATCTCCGCCCGGATGCTGACTACTAGATGCCGTGGGATCACCGTGCGGTCCTAAATATGTCCCGGCCATGCTGGAAACAATCTCGTCATAATCACCCTCATATGTTGACGCCCATGACGCCTCCTGCTCACGAAAGCCTGGAACCTCAGGCTCGTCCGAGGTGGTGATATCCTCGATTCTTTCGGGCAACCCGGCATCCCTTAGCAGTTTTTCCAGCTTATGCCCTTGACCGACATCATGCAGGCTTCCTCGACATGATAGTAATGTTCTCTTTCCGAAGCGCTTCAACCCTCTTGTCAGGGCCATTGGAATTGCCATGACTGCATCCCTAAAGGCCCTCTTGCCCTGCAAGACAAACTTTCGTAAGTAACAAAACAAGTCACATAATTTGAGTAGCTATTTGATTAGTTAAATAACATCACTAACCTGTCGTGTGGCACACTCAGAATGGGAAACATATGTAAGGCTGCTAGGTGGCTGAGACGGAGGAGGCAGTGGCTGGGTGAGATCATGGGTGGAATCACGCTCTAAATAAATCGACCTCATCCCAAATCTCTCATACCAGGGCATATACTGATGAAACCACCAATCACTGTCGTGTGGCTGCCCATCTGTGGGAACGATACACAACGGTACTCTATCTGCACTCCACTGCCCTACATAATCAGCATGACGCTCCCCCCAGTGAAGGCCGTAGTGTCCATCAGTATGATCTACCTCATCTAACTGTCGGTGAACATCCCAAGATAATGGAGGAGGGGGAGGAACTGTCTGAAGTAAACCGTACTGTCTCATGACCCTATCCGGGTAGTGATGTGAGACTATCCAAAAATGAACGAGAGGGACTCTAGCCAACCAAACTCCCTGATCACGTAGTACACATGACGGCGCAAGAGGGAGGAAGGTAGTATAGGGTGTCCACTCAACTTCACCCTCTTTCATCGCATTCAAAACATCTCGGGGATGCTTTGCTCCAACATTGTGAGGGTTGTCTTTCCACAACTTAAAACCCATCCATGTCCTCCCGTAAGCATGACACGAGTCTCGATCGGGTAAACCCTAAGCAGTGAAGGTATGATTTCTATCCTCTTTTGGCCGGCACACACTAAGGTGGGTCCAAGACCACAATTGCAATAACTCGAGTGGACCCCAAATAGAACGAGGCTGCTTCCGAGCAGCAATAGATAATGCGCGATATAAATAAGCCAAAACGGCACCCCCCAATTATACAACACAGATGGACTACTCAGATTCTCCAAAAACTGCAGATACATGGCCGGTACACCATCTCCACTGGAGTCTGGAAACATGACAGAACCAAATAAATCTAGAATGTAAGCCCGAGTATGAAAATCTACCTGGTCCTGTGTGGGATTTTCCGGCATATTAGCGAACTCGCGCCGCAACCACTTCAAACTAAGACTGTAATTCGAAACCAGTTGTTGCTGTCCAGATCTCTTTGAAGCGCGACACCTCCACGCCTCATCTCCGGCCTCTCTACCCAGATACTGCTGTACCATATACCTCCAGTTGTTATCACAAATTCCGGTAACAACCGCTCCTGTTATTGGTAGCCCCCATAAACAACTAACATCTTGTAGAGTTACGGTCATTTCACCGACAGGCATGTGAAAAGTGTGTGTCTCGGGCCTCCATCGCTCTACTAGTCCTGTAATCAATCCCTTGTCTCTTCTCTTATGACCCAACTGAGAAATATGATACAACCCCAATCTCTTCAATGCCGGACCACAACTCTCGTGATATGGTACGACATTGTCATGACAAATCAACTTTAAATCGTCACCGCTCTGCAATATTTCAACAATATCCTCAAATAAATACAGATTACCAAAAATAAATATATTACTAAATATATATATTACAAAAATATACCACATTTGGTTTAACGGTCGCAATCTTGTGTTGGGCGACAGGCATCTGCAACAAGTCGGAGAGAGGCTGACAATCTGGAGGGAGAGAAGCATCACCCTCGAAGGTGCTAGACTGAGAAGTGCTGGGTCGAGAAACACTACTTCTTCGAGGTCTCGTCATTTCAACAGAACTACATTTAAATATAAAAAACAACATAGTTTAACAATTTTTTACAAGTTACATATTTATCTAAAATAACTAATTGATTATCTATAAATACAAACTACTTTATCCATATATTACAAATTTATACAAAAAATAACACTAATTTCTACAAAATTTGTAAATTTCTAAATAAATGAACTAATTTAACAATAATCTAATTTTAATATAACAAATTTATCTAAACTAACTATATTTTCCCAAATTTGATGTATTACTATATTTTTCCAAAATAAAACAACAACTTACATATTTATCTAAACTAACAAATTAATAATTTCTAAAATAATATTTTTTAACAATAATCTACATATATCTAACTTAACAATAATTTAAGCTTTAATATGACAAATTTATCTAACAATAATTTATCTAAAAATAATAACTAACTTAACAATAATTTATCTAAAAATAATAACTAACTTAACAATAATTTAAGCTTTAGTATGAAAAAATTATCTAACAATTATCTAACAAATTCTTACAAAAACCATTTATCTAACAATTTATCTAACAATGATCTAAAATTTAACTAACTTAACAATTATCTAACATATATCTAACAATTTCTCTAACGATTACCTAATTTTTAACTAAGTTAACAATTATCTAACAAATTTGAACAAAAACAACACAAATTTTGTATGACTTTTTTTATTTTCCGAAAATTAAAAAAATTATTGTTACCTGTTACACAGCAAACTCTCTCAAATCCTGATCTAATGAAACTTCAAACTTCTGAAATACTTTCTCAAAGTTTTCTCAAAATTTGCCTCAAAACCTCTCAAAATTTTGCAAAATCTCTCTCAAAATCCCGGCAGAGGGAGAAGAGCGGTTCTGTGCTTAAATCGGCACAACTCCGGAATCACGGGTGCCTGCATAACTCCGGAATCAGGGATTCCGGAGTTATGCAGGCACCCGTGATTCCGGAGTTATGTCGATTGCGCAGATTCCGGAGTTACAGCAGATTCTCTGATGCCGGGGTTATGCTGCTCTCCCTGATTCCGGAATGGCTAAAATGGTTAATTCCGTTCAAATTTTGCCATTTTGATATTTTATTAATTTATTTTGGTTAATTAAAAAAATTTCGGTGATTGTGGTAACTTTGTGATTATTTAAACTTATGGTCATCGGACCCCTCCTCATAAAAAAAACCCTAGTAGTTACATAATGTTTGATTAAAATCTAAACCCTACATAACTATCGATCTCTATTAGGATATAATTTAGCATTAAATTAGATACGTTGTTTGGACAACAATAATGACAAACTATGGTCTTGATATATAAGAGACCGACTATCGATACTGAAGTTATTATGCACATTTAGTTGAGTTATTATGTATATTATTTGAGTTATTATACATGTTATATTTTGTACTGAAATAATTATATATGTTATTTTTTTGTACTGAAATAGTTATGCATGCTATTTGATTTATTATGCACATCATTTTGTTAACATGCATAATAATTTTTCAGTATAAAATTAACATAAAATAACATGCATAATAACATAAAATAACATACATAATAACTCAACTAAATATACATAATAACATCGTTATCGATAATTAATATGCGATATATACTAAATATTATTCTATTCTATTGAATTTCGGAGTTTGCCTTTTACTTTTTTTTTATAGTGGTTTTCTTATGAATTCCTTGACTGACGTGGAAAGTTACATAAGACAAGAACTTGGCGTTATTTTCACTCCCGTTTTTAATTAATGGTTTTCCTTATCCGATGGGACCTTGAAAACAATGATTGATTTTGAGCGTGTAGGAATTCAGGAATTGTCACCTTCCATCCTTTTATTTTATTGTTATTATTTGCTTCCGTCGATTCCTTTATGACATAGTGACAAATGTTTGTTTGGTTGTTTGTGTTTGCATTTGGTCAATCATGAATAATTTTATTGTTTTTAAGTCAATAAATATCGGAGCAATTGAACCGGATTGGCTATTTTGTGTCTTGGATTTGCTTCTTTTCAGATTGCTTTTTTTTTTTAATAATGTAAACTTATAAAGTGGTTGATTTTCAGTATTACAAGAGAGATAACTGATAACTGCATCTTATCATATGTAACTCTTACATGCACGGTTACTCCTACAGATCAACAGAGACGTAACACTATAGTTTGACACGAAATAACTCTCATAAACACGAAATAATTTCTTTTTTCTGTCTTCCCTCTTCTTCCTTCCTTTATTCTCTTTTCTCTTTTTTCCTTCATTCCTTTTTTTCTTTTTTTTCTTGACAACTATTGTACAGACAATAAGTCAATTAATATAAGCTAGGTTAAGCCTACTTTAAAAAAACTCTTACATGCACGAGTAAAAAACGAAGAGAAAAAGCGAAGAGCGTCGATTCTGAGAAAACTTTGGCGGGGGAGGTCGGAGGGCGATTTTCAGAAAACTTTGGCGGAGAGGTCGCCTCCCCCTCTCTACTTCTTCTCTCCCCCTCCCCTTTCTCTGGTTTTGGATGGTAGATCTTGACAAGCTGCAAGGATGAGATGCGAGATGAGGCTGATGATAAGTTCAGATGAGATGCGTTCACTGGTGATTGAAAGAGAGATGTAATGCTCGGATTAGACCAAATGAGATGGTGAGATCAAAAGTGAATGTGATTCGTAAAAGGGATGTTGTTTAATAGAGATCGAGTAGATCGAAGCTGAGAGATCCGACGAGACGAGATCGTTGATTCTATGCTGGTGCTGATGAGATGAAATCGCTGATGCTGAGATATTCAGTGATCCGATCATACGAATGCTGAGGCTGAGAGCTGCTGATGTTGAGAATCGATGATGCTGAGAAAGATATCAGACAAGTGCTGGTGAGAGATTTGCTAAGATGAAGAGGCAGATGAGCTCAATGTTATTGCGAGTTCAGTAAGGCAGATGAGATCACTGGCGCTTTGTTGATGCTGAGGAGTTGAGAATAGCTGATGCTGACACATTCAGTGATCCAAATTAGACGGTAGTTGAGCTCGACGATACTGAGAGAGTTCAGAGAAGGCAGTTGAGATCGTTGCTGACACAAGATAGAGCCTGTGACTGAATTTTAAGATCAGAACCTGTGATCAAATGTCGAGCCGAGTTCTTCCATCACATCAACAAGAGAAAAAAATCAGAATTGAGATCAGAAAATTATTCTGGTAGACGAATTTGATTATGAATTGCGACGATGCTGAGATGGTATAATCTTTGAGATGGCAGAGAGGTAATCAGAGCACAATAGATGGTGCTGGGGATGGATCTCAGGCGCTAGTGATGGGAACAATGACAGGAATCAAGCCTCCAGACTTCAAAAAATGTTGAGAAAAGTTCCTTTGAGCTTGATTAGATAGTTGTCTGAGGTAATTAAGTGTGTTCTTGCTTAGATAATAGATGCTGAGCCGAGATCATTGAGCTTGTTCCTGATCAGATATTGAATAATTGATTGATCACATTAGAGGGATATTGATAAGGTGCTGAAAATCCTAGAGAACTCTATTTTAGATGTCAGTGCAGTGTTGATTGGGAGAGGTGCTGATCGAGCCATATTGATTGTGCAAAACTGATCGTGAAGTGCTGATTGCGAGAAGTGTTGATCAAGAAGCACTGATATGAGTCGAAACTGGGGGATCCTGATCTTTGTTTGTGAAGTGCAGTGATCAGCATAGGAAAGTCGTGTGTGGTCATGTTGTGCCAGAACAGCACAATCTAGGGAGATGCAAAAAAGATGATAAGGGTGTTCGAGATTGATCGCAATTGTTGGGAGGGGTGAGTGTGACTGGCAATTCATTCGTGGATGTGTGCGAAGCATGACCGAGCTCTGATCGAGATGCGATATGGGAATTGTGAGGTAAAGATATAATCGAGCGATCTTGGACATGATTTCACGTTAGTTTGGATGCGACGACTGGCTAAGCACCGAAAACGACATGTGGTAGAAGCACCAGATGCCTTGCTGGTAATTATGAGATGTGTCGATGCTCAAATACCATTCATTTTAGATATTTTAAATGTGTGAAAATGATTGTATGGAACCAAGGGGACTTTTCTAGTTTTGCTTTGTGTTTAGATTTATTCAAAGGGTATTGTGTGATTAGTAGATATGTTTGCTATTTTGTTGGGGTTTAGATAATATAGGGCTATAGATAGCAATAGTGAGTATGAGATGTTGATTTTTGTTGATTGAGTTTTGTATGTCTCGTTTTTGTTAAGAAAAAGAAGTGGTGGGCGCTCCCCACTTGTTCAAAAAAAATATGGTTGATTTCAACATAATTAGGAAAAAAAGTAGAACTTAATTTCTTGGGGAAATATAATAATGATGACCCACATGTATTTTTTCGTATCATCAACAAATCTAAGTCTGTATAACTAAAATTATAAATGTTAAAAATAAATAAAACCTGTTAAATAAAACTAGATTATTTCTATTAATAATAAATGTTCGATTTTAAAAGCACCAGTCAGACAATTATATTTTGCATGATTATACATTTAAATTTTGAAACAATTGATATGATGTTAAAATCTAAAAATCTAAATGTTTAAATAAATAATATATTTGTGTTAAACACAATTAAAACATTATACATTTTGATATAAACCTTAGGTGGACACAAATTGAGAGTTATATATAACTTGTTAGATATTATACGAGTTATTATAGATAAATAATGGTAGACTTTAATTGTGGGTAGACAATATTTTGAATTAGTTCGAGTGCTGTAAAATTAATTGCCGAGTTCAATTTTAACATTATTTTTAATCAAGTTGAAGTTGAGAAAAAGGTTGGATGTTAATCGAACCATACATTGAATCAAAGAGTGTCTATGAGTCTATCCAATTAATAAGATAGCTACTACAACAGAAAGAAGATTTAGCGCGTAATTTTTATAAAATAATAATTTTTGAAGTAATTATTAAATATTATTGACATAAGTGCAAAAAAATCTTAGAGGATAAGGCCACAGTTGTTTTAAATAACTGCCGCCTTGGCTTTTCAGATTTTTTTTAATTTAAGGAAATAATTATTTTAAATAATCGTTGGCATAACTCCACCTACGTCAATGTTATTTAAAATAACCGTTGCCTTATATCCAACTCTAGCTCTTACAATATTGCTCTCGCGTCACTTCTATTTCTCTCTCTTTTTCGCCTGGTTGCCTCCACAACTCTAGCATATCTGATTTGTTTGAGTTGTGGAGGTGATCTAACTCGATCTCTATCACACACACACACACACACACACACACACACACAAACTGTCCGCTTCCACAGATCTCTTTCTTTCCTACTTAACCGCCTCCACCAATCTTGTGTTTTTCTCCTCTCGCCAATGCCTTCAACCAACTCGATCTTGAGTAGGTGAGGGCTCATTAACAGATCTCTCGCGTTTTACTCCTCTCGCCGACGCCTTTTCTTCTTTAAGGTAATTTTTTATTTTGTTAAATATTTTATTATTTTTTTATATTGTTAACTCTTATTTATGGGTTTATGCTTGCTGTCATGGGTTTATACTTTCTAAGAGTTATGAGTTTATACTTATTGTTATGGATTTATACTTACTAAGTGTTATGAGTTTATACTTGGTGTTATGAATTTATACTTGGTGTTATGAATTTATACTTGATGTTATGTGTTTGTACTTGTTGTAATGAGTTTATACTTATTGTTATGGGTTTATACTTGCTAAACTTTCTGTTAGAATTTAGAGTTAGGTTGTTGTTGCTTTAACAAATTGACGACTTACGTCGAACTTGCAAATTTTGTTGAAGCGCACCCTATGGCAGATCGGGAAGAAAACGATGAAGGTACTGATAATGAGGCGCATCATGAAGCGGTCATGTTTTAAATATTTTTTTAAAACAGTCCTAAAAAGGTCATGTTTTTTTAATATCAAAATGTACTGTTTTTAAAAAAAAATTAAAATATAGCTAGAAAGCTCTAAAAATCACGAAATTTGATTTCCTACAAGATTTTGATATGAAGAATTTATTGAGCAACTTAAAATTAAATTTTGACCGCCAAAAGTTGGCTAATGTGAAACTTTTGCACTTCGACCGAAGTGCAAACGTTTTCACATTAGCCATACTCTGATATAAAATGTCAATATGGTAGTTTATCATCATCGACAAAACGCTAACTCTAAATCAACCCTCCACTAAATCACACGAATTGATATTTTAAACCTTGCTAAAAAATTCATCGAACTTTTGTAAGCCAATTAGATTCATTTTTCTGCATAGATACTAACTATGAGTATGACTAATGTGAAAACGTTTGCACTTCGGTAGAAGTGTAAAAATTTCACATTTTATAATTTTTTGTGATCAAAATATAAATTTAAGTTGCTCAGTAAATTCTTCATATTGAAATCTTGTAAGAAATTAAATTCGTGATTTTTAGATTTTTCTAGCTTTTTAAAAAGTTGTCCTAAAAAGGTTATGATTTTTTAATATTAAACTAGATTATTTTTAAAAATATTAAAAAATATAATTTTTTTATTGAGTAACTTAAATTTATATTTTGATCAAAAATTTATAAAATATGAAACTTTTGTACTTCGATCGAAGTAAAAATATTTTCACATCAGTCATACTCTATACAATATATATATAATCTCATGTCAACATAAAATACCACATTTTTCTTTTCATGGATACTCTTGTAAAGTCCAATTGGTCGTAGTACAAAACTTTCGCTCCTATCTTCACTGGATTCTCGAAAAGAGCCTTTGATCCAAAAAGTAAAGTGATTGCAAACTCATCCATGGCCACAGTTTCTATATATACTGGTAATTACATATCGCGACGTATCGTCGTTTCTTATTTTTTTTAAGAAGAAATTTTTTTTTGTATTAAAAAAATAAACAACGTAATTATACTAACTTCAATGTTTTTGTTAAATAATATTGTTTCACTGAAATTTGAGTTATATAATAATAAATATCATATATCTTTCTTAAGTTCTTTTAAAAGCATGATTATTTATATGTAATGAGAAAGATGTGAACATTAATGACGTGAAATTAATGTTATTAATAATTTATACGGAAATTAATGATGTGCCTCATTAATGACGTGTCGCATATCCGATAATCTGAACACATGTACAATGCAAATTGAATAGCAAAATAATATGTCCGAGTGTCAGAAAGTTGAACACGCCGACACTGAGTAAGCTTTATATATAGCATTGAAATACAGCGAAAATAATCACCGCAGAGGGAGTACACTAACACCACATACAAATTCATGGATAACGACTTCATCTTTTTTTTCTTTTAATGTCTGTATCATCAATTAATATCTTTCAAAAAGATGCATGATTTTCTATATCGAGTGGTCTCTATATATGAAACGAAAGAAGGAATATACGTGTCTTTTTCATTATTTAGAAAAGGAGGAAGATACATAGGTTTGAAAGGTGCAAGTCATGACTGTTTCTGTCACTCTGTCAGCGTAAATTGATGCATTATTCTTGCCTGTACTGTTATTATCACTGATATGAGACAGAGTAGGAATAATAAATCGGATCGGATTGAATTCTAGCGCAATTCACTTGGAAATTAACAATATTTTACAAGATCTACATGTGGAATCATATTCAATAAAATTTTGAGGTCCCAAATGCAGATCCATTAATATCATACCGAAATGGTGAACTTTATTTATTTAATTAATGCAATTCAAAGTATACTAGGCCTATTTTCCTTATAATCCTCTGGGCCTTGGCACGATCTGGTACTAAATTCGCTTCAATATAGAAAAAATTGATTCTTGGTAATTGCATTATATTTCATACATGATACATTCTAGTCAAATTTCAGCAAGAAACCTCTAGTAAACATTGTTACAACAGAAATAGCAACTGATGTTGCACTAAACATACGGTACCAACCATCACCACTTCTTTTTCATCACCAAACATATATAACATCAGACCTCTCCTATGTTATCCCCCTCCCTCCATTTTTTGAAATCCTAAAAAATATACCAACTTAGACTATTCAATAATCGAGCGCACATAACACAGCACGCACCTCTTCTATATATGCCACTTGCCTCTAATCTTCATAACTAATTAAAGAAAAATAAAATTCAACACAAACTAGTTACACCATTTGACAACTCATACTAACAAACCATGAGCTCATTTATCACAATGCTTCTACAATCTCCAGCTTCCATCCCCTCCGAACAATCTTATTATGCCCCTCTCCAAGTTTCCTCAGCTTGCGTAGTAGCCTCTTCCAATCAAATTCCTTCTTTGCCTCTTTCACTTTTGACTCCGTAACCGGCACATCAATACTTAACAGCGGTGGTTGTGGGGGCCCAGTTTCAAATGTCTCAACTATTCCTCGTACCATTTCTAACACCTCACTCATCTTTGGTCGGGATTTCGGCAACCTGACAAGGCATCTATTAGCCACGGTTCCAAGTTTTGTGGCTGCTTTTATATTATAATGGCCTTGAAGCCTTGGGTCGACAATAATTCGAAATTTTCTAACATCTGTAATATAGGGTTTGACCCATTCTAGAAGCTTCTGTTGACCCCTCGGACGATTCTTGTCTATAGGGCGCCTACCCGTTATAAGCTCATACAGAACCACTCCATAGCTCCATACGTCACTCTTCGCAGTTAATCGACCAGTTTGTATGTATTCAGGTGCTGCATAACCCAGCGTCCCAACTACCTATTAATTATAGGACAAGGAAGTTATGAACTGCTTGAATAAAAGAATAAATATAAATTTGCAAGACTATGATTAATGTTTAATAGGGGTTGGTTGGGATTTAGATAGGAATGGACTGAATGGTTGCTAGTACAGGATGAAGCTGTACTGGAAGGACTAGGGCCCGGGCCGACTGGCACCGTCACATAACAATACATGTGAAAACTGTGACCTTGATTGGTAAACACATAAAAAATATAGGTTTACTGTTCGGTTGACTCATACCAGGGAGCACCAGAGCCCAACATGGTTTACAATGAACCCATTAAATTTCTGTGTATAGAGACCAAGACGCATTCAGACAATTGGCTGTCAAGCAGTACTACCCTGTTAGACAGTTTACTCTATTGACTAGGTCCAATGTTGATGCAGCTGTCATGTATTGCCACAATGGGAACCAAATGAGTACCAAATAAAAGAGAAAGGGAAATTAGTTGGGAACAACACAATCAATCCAAAAATAGACAAAGAATACTGACCGCTGTGGAAACATGGCTTAGACCTTCATCTGGTCCTTGCCTTGCAAGCCCAAAATCAGACAACTTCGCTCTCCAGTTCTCATCGACGAGAATATTTGACGTCTTCAAATCACGAAATATGATCTAAAATTTCACAACAGCACAGATTTTAGCAAATGTCTGCAATATATTTATTTGAATAATAAATTTGCAGTACATGCTGACACACCCCATTGGGGAAGTTAGGTCTGTTAAAATAGAAGTCTCTAAGGACCATTCCCCCAGGTCAACCCAACTGAGGAACAGATTGGTTCATCTGCAACAGCCTAAGTGATGTTTAAGTTCTGTACTGATTGAATGCTAAAAGTCGACTTCCCAGAATGGAACCCCAACTGAAATTTGATTCCATGTTGTGTATGGTGCCTTATCGCCTTATCGGTATCAGGACATCTATAATTGCTACAAGCCCTAAATATCATTTGTTCAGAGTCTTTTGCAGTCAGTCAATATACTGTACCTCTGTATAAAAGGACACTCTTTTTTTTCATAAATAAAATGAAAATGTTTACTTGATAAATAAAATGACAACTTACTTGAAAATCCATCTCTTCATGCAAGTAGGTCAGGCCTTGGGCTGCATCCAAGGCTACACGGAGCCGCATCGACCATGAAAGTGTAGCACTAGCTCGAGCTGATAAGTGGTCATCAACGCTTCGGTTAGGCATGAATTCATAAACCAACAGGCGTTGTATTCCTCTCTCATCATCCTCTGCACAATACCCGATTAATTTTACTAAATTGGGGTGCTCAACCACCCCTAGCACATTTACCTCATTCAGCCATTCCTTGTGCCCCTGAAATTGAGATTGGAACCAAAATTAGGGTTCGATATGTGATCTCAGGTTAAAATTAATAGCATAATTTCTTTGTTCGATTTTCCTGCATAATTTAGACCATTGCTCAGGCTATTGTGATGTTAATCCACTATGTCAGTTCTCATTTCTCAAGATGGTACAGGTAACAGTTGAACTTCATTGCAGCTTAAAAAGTAAACCAAGTAGCACTGTAGCAGAATGTGCCAAGTTGCACTGTAACCATGCAGTCGTTAATAAATACAGACCTTCCTAAAATAATGTAAAACTGTAAACTACTTACTGCAGCCATCAATTCACATTTTCTAAGGTCCCCGCCCATCAAACTACTTGATTGTACCAATACCATATCGTTTGTTATGGCCCATAGGACCAGTACAACCAGGAATACTAAAACCAAAATGTTAAGATTGTCTTCAAAACGATTATACAGTATAATAATGATGGAAACAAAAGGTGGTATACTACTATATGCAAAATGTTACATTTCACACTAATAAAGGATGACTGCAAGATATCAATGAAAATAACTCTCTCATAACAACAAATGACAACTAACAATATAACAGAAAAAAAGTAACAGAAAATCTCACCTGAAGTCCTTTGCGATTTAGCTGTTTGACAGCAATCTCAACCTTTGTTCCTGGATCCTCTGAATTGCGGATTGTGCCCCGGTAGACGCAACCAAACCCACCTTCACCAACCATGAAGGACCGGCTAAAGTTCTTTGTTGCAGCCTTCAGTTCAGGAAAAGTAAATACACGCAAGTTGGTCGGTCTTTGTGGGAATCTTGGGTATTGGGCACGGGCCAGGGAACCTGTACTTACATCTGATGCGGATACATCTCGATCCACATCTCGGGAGTTGAAATCTGATCGAGATCGGAAGTCCCTGTCTGTTGACGTGGTGCTCACAGACCCCACTGATGCCGATTTTATAATAGGAGTTTCCTCTTTGTTTTCTCTATTTACTAAGGGGATGCACCACCTCATGGTAGAAGACTTCTTTTGCCAGTATTTTATAATTTCCTATATTAATAAAATAATATTATAATTAACTATTTTGCATCAGAAATTAAGAAATAACATACCCAGCTTGCAGGGAGACCAAAATTTGCCCCATTTTGCCTGTACGAGATGCTATAAGAATTACATATTATGCAAAATAGATGCTCTATTAGCAAAGAACAATGGAATCAGAAACAGCAACGCCTGCAATATATGTTTTTAAAGTGAATTGACTAAAATATCGATCAGGCCTTTTTTTCATTATATCTGAATAGATAACAACTGTGACCTCTACATTTGACAAAACATAAACAATGTAAAGGTAGTTTGAGATTTTCTCTAATATGCTCGCTTGTGCAGGAATTTTTCTATGGGAGTTATGTGTTCTCCCTGTTTATAAAAAAAAATAAGGAGGACGTGCCATCTCAATGCACTATTTTTTTTTGTTCTTCTTTTAGCGCATATGTTATTTTCAATCTGTCTACACCAAGAGGATTTATAGAAAGCTCACTAGTTTGCATTAAAAAAAAAATATAATATGAGGTACTGAGATAAAGATTTGAGTGCTTTTGTTTGCAAGCAATATATGAAATGCTCCAGATAAGAAGGCACAATTATACCAGGGAAAATAAACAGTTAGACACTCCTTTGTACCAATGAAGTACTAAAAAAATAAGAACAGAGACAGCAGCGCAGCAATTGCTTTTGCCCAAATATTCCATCTTTGAAGCAAAGAATTCACAAAAATGTTCTTGGTCCCTTTCCTTTTAATTTAGTTGTAAGATTTGAACAAGGACAACCGACACAAAGCAATCTGAGACTTTCAATTAAGCAAAGAGAGCCCAAGAAAGATTAAACAACAATTAAACTGAATTTTGTTACAAATATGCAACATTGTTCTTCAATTCAAAATCTCAGAGGCAAACCAACTCAAATGGAAGTCACGAGTCAAGTTCTGGAAGCATCAACTAAATTCCCAACAAGAGAAAGAGAACAATTAAACTAAAACTCATCAATTGATTTGGGGGATAAAGATTTTAATTTAGTAAAGCTCATACCTACAATCAAATTGGAGCTTTTCTTCAACTGGCTCTCCCAAGTCGCAACTCGAGTCACAAGCGACTGTGAGATGAACTCAAAAGAGGACACCTTCTCCAATCACAATTCACAGCCAGAAGAGAGAGAGAGAGAGAGAGAGAGAGAGAGAGGAGAAATCAATCAATGACCAGAGTTTAAAGAGTCAGAGTTGGATGCTCCGATTTTTTAATAGGGTCCAACTAGGATCCGTACGTATCTGCTGTTCTTTTTTATAAAAGTAGAGTTGCTTTTTTCGATCTTTGACCGTTTAATTTGAATCAGACTGTCCACAAATGACATTTAGAAACTGTATATTTTATAAGTTTTAGATCTGAAATTTTAACGGTTCAGATCAGAAGAGCATGTTCTGCTCTTGATAAATAAGAGCAGCAAATACGATTCCGGTCCAACTAACGTACTCCAATTTCAGCTCCCCACCTCTCTTCTCTTAACTAACTTTGCCAAAAAAAATCAAAGAGTCAAAAGCGAATAAAAATGAAAACTCAAATAATCAAATGCGAACAAAAATGAAAAGTCAAACACGTGCATTCTTCTAAACGTTTTCGCCCTACACACTATCATGAATACTTTACATAAAATATAACATATGTTCAGACTAAATAAAAATGAAAACTCTATCTTGCACAAAATGCATGTGGTGTATACTAAATAAAATATGTGTTCAGACTAAATAAAGCAAATGTTCAGACTAATTGAAAGAGGTGTTCATACTAATTGTTTCAAGCCTGTTTTTGCTCTGTTTCAAGTCTGTTTTGCATAGAATGCATGAGGTGTAGACTAAATATAGCACGTGTTCAGACTAACTGAAAATAAGTGTTCATATTAGTTATTTCAAGTCTGTTTTTGCACTGTTTCAAGTCTGTTTTGCACATAATGCATGAGGTGCAGATTAAATAAGACAGGTGTCCAGACTAAATATAGCAGGTGTTCCGACTAATTGAAAGAGTTGTTCATACTAGCTGTTTCAAGCATGTTTTTGCACTATTTCAAGTATGTTTTGCACATAATGCATGTGGTGCGGACTAAATAAAATATGTGTTCAAACTAATAATAGCAGGTGTTCGTACTAGCTATTTAAAATATGTTTTCGCACCGTTTCAAGTCTTTTTGAGAAAATTTGAGCAAAAAATATGCAGAAAAACTAAAAAATGTAATTTGAAGGCTTTAGAAGTGTTTTTTGGGAACCAAGAGAAAAGAAAAGACCGGGGCTTGAACAATATGTAATACAAATATTGCTATTGATAATTAATGCCGACTTTATTATTTTTTTAATGATATTATGTAACTCGTTTTATATATACTTAAGTATTCAAACTGATAACTTCATTATTCATGTTAATAGAATTAAAAATGAATAACATAAAATTCTAAATATAAAATGAAATATATATTTTTAGTATAAAATCTTATGTATTTAGCCTTTCTAATAAAAAATGATATCGATAGTTACATTAATAGCAATAGAGAAAAAATTGAGTATTCCAAATTAGTCACTCCAGATCGTTCAGATACATCAAAATTTATATCATACATCAACATCAGACAGTCCGAAGTGTCAAGAAGAACTTAATGTATACATCTCCGAAATATCCAACTTTCATAATAGTATCGTCGTAACATTTTTCATCGAGAAAAATTATTTTTCCAAAGACAAATCCTCTAGATTTGTCCCCCAATTCAGGGACCATTTTTCCTTAATTTGATCATCACTTTTCTTAACTTTGCTCCCCACTTGCTATTTTTAGCTCAGCATTTTTTATTTTTGGCTCAACACCTTCTTTTTGATTTCAAACTTCTAATTTTTACTCGCAATATTATCATTTTGTATAATTGATAATAGTGCCTAATTGTTCAACTATTATCATTTTAGATTATTAGTATATAACTTCGTTGTTGACATAATACCACTTTTTATTATTGTTATTACTACTTCAATGTTTAACTATTATCTCTTTGAAATATTGGTATTATTACTTTATTGTTGAACTATTATCACTTTGTATTATTGGTATTAGTATTTCATTGTCAACCAATTTAAATTTTGACTAAGGCAATTTAAACATTGAGATTTTACTTGAGCATTGATGCTCCTAGCATCACTGGCGGACCATGTTCCAGGGGTAGGCAAGTGTCTACTCCTGGAATTTGAATTTTAATAGAATCTATGAATTATTTAATGGAGTGCTTACTCCTGAAATATAAAATGCCTACTCCTAAATTCTGATCAGCTCCAGCCCATCAGTTCAGTTTCATAAAAAACATTAGCAGCGATATCTGCTCCTTTTTGTATGTTCCCTTTGTTGGGTTACGAACAATTCAAAACCCGTCAATTGGCCTAAGCAGCGGAAAGACCGTAAAACAAAAATTTTATATCTGACTTAAGCCGAGAATTAAGCGGGGTATGTCGGATAAACCACAGAGGGTGTCCACCTCCCGTTTATCCCTAACATCAAAACCCTACTTAATCCCTAAACAGATCTACTCCTTAACTGAATTATAAAACTTTAATCTACTTACAAATTAAATAGATTAATATAACATTAATACCTTGATCCAAATTCGAATTGGACCGCAGAAGACTCGGAAGGACGACCAGAGTATCAAACGTCTGATACCTCTACCAAATGTCTACCAGGACGACCAGAGAGCGGCTTACTTCTTCTGCCAGAAATATCGAAAGTTGCAATATCCCGCAAAAACGCTATTCACCGAGATACAGACTAAATAAAATATCTTCGTGAATCGCAGTTATCCAAAATATGGAATACCGTTCTATCACAAAAATACTATTTTCCGAATCTCGTAAACAACCGTATACGAGAAAGAGAGAAAGTATATTTATCGATACGATTTTGAATTAACGAATACGAGTCGATTTTGGTGCTTCTTTCTCTCTCCCCCTACCCCTCTATTTATAGCAAAATGATGAGGTGCCTTTTTTACAAATAAACCCTTGGAAAAAGTGAATTTCCAAAAATACCCTTAAGGATAAGCATGATGACATGGAATTTTTTTCATAAAAAATTCCTTTATCCAAACATGCCGACCTCAATTTATTAATATTTCATTTATTTATTTATTTTTAATTAAAATTTTAATTAATTTTTAATTAAGGTTTTAATTTGATAATGACTTTCATCCCAAATTCAAAACCATAATCAATATTTAAAATCTAAATCAAATATATAGAAATATACATAAACATATAATTGTTCTCAACAATTATATTTCTCAGGGTTTGGTATTTGATTAGTTGCGGTATGATTTTATACAACGTATCATATGCGTCTATAAATTCAACCGTTTGTTTTTGCTTGTCATTTTATATGACGTATATAATTTAATCATATCACATATAATTAATTATAATCATCTTAATATTAATTATAACCTATTTATAATTAATCATTAAGATTCTCTGATTAGCTCCTATACGGTGTGACCCAATAGGATCTGTGTTATGTTGGTAAATAAAATTAAAACCATTTTGATTTCTATAATCATAGGAGGCATCTGACATCTGCGCTATGGCCATCCAATTACATAGACGATGTTGTACTTATGCAATATCACGATCTACTAAACATTTTAGTCGTGTTAATTCTTTCGTCTAACAGTATCAGATTAGTTTCAAGATAGGTGTGTGTCATCCTTGCAGACTTAATCTTTTCTCAAACTTGAGCAGACTTATCAAATATAATTACTCTTGTAATTATACTGCATGCAGATAATCTTACTCTATCAAGGGGCCCAATGATACTGTAACTCATATCAAGATACGAGGGACAATAGTACTTTCAGTAAACCATCACTACCTCAACTAAGCTATGTATACCGAAAAGCTACCGTTATGACTGCATTTACCGACAGCGTTAGATAACAATCACACATACACATCTCTTAGTAGGAAAGATGAATACCTCATACTTTAGATATTACACTAAATGAAAACATTAATGACACGTACACAATTTCATTTAATGTTTCATTCGAGGTCTGTCAAATACAATGTTCCTCTACCATGTATTTATGTGATTAAAACGACATCTCATGTCTATGATTTGTAAAACTTAACCATCTTTCAATCCACATTCTAATCTTGTAACAGTAAGTTAGTGTTCATGTTAATTACCTTGGTTAGAGACTTTTAAGAATATATATCATCTATATTTTGAAGTTTCACAATTCCAGTTATTGACTCAAGTCAGATAAATGAACGATTCATAAATTCAATAATACTCAAGGTAACAAAATGACAGTTTATTAATCACTCAATTCATGAACAAAGCTTTATGATATTTTATCGTATTATTGACTTCTAGATTATTACAAACTAACACCCTTCCCAGTCGATTCACGAAATAAAGAAGCTCAAAAAATTTACAACGCTAGACTTAAAGAAAAGAAAAAAAATCCTTCTGCCGCTCGAACCATGGTGTAAGATTTCCTACTGCACTTTGAAACTCGCAGGTGTGTTGTGCTAAATAATAACAGAAACATGATACTGAAACTTTCTACGCATTATCCATCGTATTTTGCACAAGTTCACTATTAGAAATCACTAAGAACTTATAATAATTAACGCATAATGGCTGAGTTACACATATCATGGCAATATGTGCAAACTTTTGAAGTCATGAGTCATGACTTATAATACTACTAGGTGCTAGTTATAGAGCAATCCCATTGTTATTATATTTTATATGTATTTTCTTTTTTTAATATGTGAAATATTTTTTTTTTTATGATTTCAATATTTTATAAAAAAGTATTTTTTTTATATGTAATTGTATCTACCTCTGAATGAAATTATGAATCCGCCACTGTCTAGCATTGGAATTGTCAAACATGCATGGTGTAACAATTGATGAGTTGTTAGCATAGTTTAATGAACCATTACCAAGAAAAGTTCGATCGAGAGCATGACATTTTAGCAAAGGTGTTAATTAACACAAGTCAACATGGGTTAATAATAATAATAATAATTATTATTATTTTTATTATAATAATAATAATTTGATTCTAGAGTACAAGATTATGGCTGAAAACTTCATCTTTTCATCTAACGTTACAGTGAAGAAATTCTAAAGAGAAAAAAAGGCAAAAGAGTTTTCTAATAAAGACTTCAGAAGGAATTAATGGAGCTCTCACGCGAGAGGGAACAATGTTTAGATATGCTTCCTTTATTCAAATTTAGACTCAACACACAAAACGATTTTGAATGACTATAAGAAATTTTGCCGATTTTAACATGAAATTTTTAGTCTGATCATGAGATACTCTACAAATTTGATATAAATATCTTCTGTGAAAAAATCATAGATATTTAATTAATTCACCTCATGGCGAATTCGTATCCGGTAGAATAACGCGGGGTCTCGAAAGAGTCAGCGGAAAGTACTGTTACGTTGTAAATTCGTTGGTACTGTAGTAAAATCACTACACGGACAGTTTCATCGATGTAGCAGCGATGAGAATACATAAAGTACCTTTCGGAGATGTGAATTCCCTCATGGCAGGGCTAATTTCTCTTTCAATTTTGGAAGTAGGCATGGAAAATTTTCAGCACTAGGATGACTTGGTGTCTGATTAGAATTACAACAGAATAAAATGTTCCCTGTTAATACTATATTAATTTTTTTATAATCGAACGTAGACTTTCAAAGTTTAGAGGGCCAAAAATGAGAAACTAAAGAATCTCGTAACAATAACAATAACACTAACAATAATAAAAAATGCGCCGACTCTGTCAACGTGGCATTGTGGCAAGGCTTGACCTTGGAATGGGAACCGAATCTGCTGCTCGTAAAATTCCTGCTTGTTTCGATCTGGACCGTTCAAAACTCATTTAACGGTCAAAGCATCTGCCCCTGAATCAAATCACAGCCGTTCGTAACGGTCGATCAATTTATGGCGGTCGGATCGAGACAAGCAGGAAACAAGCAGAAATTTTACTGGCAGCAGATTCGGACCCCTTGGAATGGAGCAATTAATTTTTTAAGCTCTCTTTATATAAATAAATTGTAGTAGATATATAGCTACACTATCTTCTATTTTAATTTTATCTTTTCAGTGCTAGCTCATTCTGGCAAATAGAGAAACCACAACTATAGGTGGCAAAACTCGATCTGACTCGACAATTCGTCCGATCTGGAGTAGTCCGACATAATTTGAAATTCGAAAATGACCTGACATTAGATGATACGATATCTGACGCGACCTGATTTGATATGATTCGAAATCCGAAAAGACCCGACATCAGATGCCCGATACCCGACCCGATCCGATATGACCCGAAACTCGAAAAGACCGACATCAAATCACTCGAGACCCGACCTGATCAAACCAGATTTGATCAGACTCATGACCCGATAATCTTTTAAAATCGATTCAAACTCGAAACCCGAAAACCCCGAAATGAAATAGTTGAAATCCAACCCGATTTGAACACAAAATACCCAAAACTCGAGAATACCTGAAATTAGATAATTGAAATCCGACCCGATCCGAACCTGAAAGACCTGAAATTCGAGAAATAACTGAAACTAGTTAATTAAAACCCGACCCGACTAGAACCCGAAAGACCCGAAATCCGACAAATACCAACGCATAATGACCCAAAATCCGACTCGACCCGACCCGACCTGATCAGACTTGTGACTCGATAATCTTTTGAAGTCAATTAATTCGACCCGAACCCAAACCCGCCCGACCCGTCCGATTTGCCACCTCTAACCACAACTTTGATGAACCTAGAGACAAATCAAGGATGATTCATCGGCCGGCCGGAGGTAAAGGATAAAAAAAGGGATATATATTAACTTTCAATGATTAAAGTAAGTGCATCATTAACAATCACATATATATACTGTGACAATCACTAGTGCACATGACCGCCACTATATAGTATATCGCGTGTACTTAGGAATATATATAATTTTTTGAGAGGTTATTCAACAGTTTGTCATTTTCTATATATGCCTTAAATTGCTAATTGAAATTTTTTGAGTTGTTGCTCTAAAGACGAATTTTTTGCATTTTTTTATTTGTTGGACCATCACTACTAATCCGCCACCTCTTTATAGCAAAGCTAACAAAATTCTAAGAGCATCTCCGATGGGAGTTATTTGTCAATTGCTTAGTCTGACGTGGTATATGCTAATTTAATTGCTGAATTATAGACAAATTGCTAATAAAACAAATTTGCTTTAAAAGAAATTGTGCTTATTTGACACGCTGGCCAAACTATTCGACCATATTCCTTCTTCTCCGGAAACCTCCGTTGCTCTCTCTCCTAAAAAAAAAAACCCTATCGCTCCATATTATTCCAAATATTTAACTGTTAAGCACTGCCATTTAACATTTAGAGTACTCTTTAATTGCTAAAAGTTAAGATATGATTGTTTAGCAATCCAATTGAGTTGCTCAATTGGAGATGCTCTAACATTCAAGATATATCGTATAACAAAAAAAGAAGGGAAAACTTGCATACGTTAATATAAGTCTGTTAGTCAAAACAAGGAATAGTGATAGGAGAAGTGGATAACGCAATATAGAATAATAAAAGTAGAATAATGTGATTTTACGAAGAGTGGTATTTTATATTATTCGGAAGAGCAAAATTGTCGTTGGCAATTGTTAATTGAAATAGTAGAAGTGTTGATAATTATAATAATAATAATAATAATATTATTATTATTATTATTATAATAATGACAACAACAATAAACTAAATAATATAATAAGTTCAGAATAATATGCATTTTTTAAAATAAATAAAATAGTAATATTGATGATAATGGCAATAATAATAATAACAACAATAATAATAATATAATAATAATTAACAATAATAATATAATAATAATTAACAATATTTTAATATATACTTTATTATTTACATTATTTTTGTTATTAAAATAATATTAACAATTATTAATTTTTATTATTTTAAAATAATACATATTATTATAATATTTATAGTAGTATTATTATTACTATTACTATTACTATAACTACCATTATTATTTCATTATGTTGTATTATATTTAGTAATCAATAATATTTTATTCTATTATGTACTTAATTAATATAACATGAATTGATGAGTGATTCCTGGAGAAATACAACAAAAGTTAAAGTGAATCACTTTTCACAAATCTCGATGAATTAAACGATCTAGATGGACTAGAGTACCCATCTTTTGGAGTATCCAAGTTTTTGCCATAACATAATAGTAAATAATGATAATACAAGACAAATATAATAATTATAATGATATTATTATTTTAAAATACTAAAATAACAATAATATAGTACTGATACAATATAATATAAGAAGAGGAAGTCTATGGTAATATGCATAGGACACCCCCTTCTGTCTTATGTGGCTCTGCATTTGCTCAATAAATTGAGATTTAAGTTGCTCAATAATTTCTTCATATCCATATTGTAGGAAATCAAATTTCATAATTTTTAGAAATTTCTTGCTATTCTAAAATATTTTTTAAAAACAGCTCGGATTTAATATTAAAAAGTGTTGTTTCTAGGTTATTTAAAAAAATATATATAAAAATAACAACAAAGCTTCAAAAATCACAAAATTTGATTTCTTACAAGATTCTAATGAATAATTTATTGAGAAATTTAAATCTCAATTTATTGAGCAAATTAAACATGAATAGTCGCATAGGATGGAAAGTGGTGTCCTATGCATATTACCATAGCCATGCTCAAAATATAAGAATATTAATACCAATAGTAATATTAATTAAGTAAATAGTAGAATAAAATATTATTAATTACTAAATATAAAAATATAATCAAATAATGATAGTTATAGTAATAATAATACTATAAAAATATAATAATATGCATTATTTTAAAATAATAAAATAAAAATAATTATATTACTTTAATAATAACAATAATGTAATAATATTAACAATAATAATAAAATATATATAATATATTAAAATATTTTTAATTACAAATATAATAATAGTTAAATAATAATGATAATTATAGTAGTAATAATAACAATAAGATAAAAATTATAGTAACATTTGTTGTGACTTGAACTTCAGACTTCGTTCATAAAAATATAATATCTTATCATGATACTATGTAAGAATTTGACAGCTGTGGATATTCGACTTACAAATCGAGTGTACTACAAGTATAACAAGTCTTACAAACTATCAACTCTGATGACAGCAAATGTGACTCTTTCACTTGCGTTCAAATGCTGTTGTTAATTTGCGTTCTTTCTTTTAGTTGCGTTGAAATATTCATAAACTAAATTAAAATCAAATTGATGGCTGATTTTAATACTGAGCTAAAATAGGAAATTGAATTGTTCTCCTTAGTCCTTACATATTTATTATTTGCTAGTTTATTGTGTTCTGATATCTCTTAGATAACATGCTCGTGCGCCGGGTGCATGATATTAGCACCAGTATTATTTTATTAACACCACACTATCCAAATATAATAATATTATTATGGAGACATTTTTTTCGTTCATTAATGAATTCCTTACTTTCTTTACATCTTAACAATCCCGATTTTTTTTTATATTAGAGATTTAATAAATAAATTATAAATAGACAAAAAGATTGTTTTAAAAGCTCGAGAAATAGAAAAGGTCGATGTTCGCAATACCTTTTTTTTGGAAAAAATTAAATGGACAGTGTTGCTAACATCGTCCATTAAAACCTATTTTTTTCCTCGATCGACATGCTCTGGTGCAAATGTTTGATTCACTTTTTTATTAATAAAAATATTAATATTTAATTCATGAGTTAATATATATTTAGTTTCTTTTGTAAAACTTCGACTACGTTCGTCACATTGAGTCCGATTTGCGATTGGAGAAATGATCGATTCAAAATTGGTTCTGACGTAAACTCATGATAAAAAAACACTGATTAAGACATAAGTTGAATATGGAGCAAATTTTAGAGGCACATTCATCCGATCGCAAATCAAACTCGACGTAATGGAAGTAGACAAATATCTACAGCTCGATGGCTTGCGACGATTAAAAAACCTAATTACGATTCCGAGCGCTGTTGAAGTTTATAGAAAAAATATACTAATATACTTAATATTTTTTGTAACAACTTCGACTATGCTCGTCGAAATTGTAATTAATATTTTCGTCGCAAGTCATCGAAGTGTAGATATTCGAGTTTACTTCTATCGCGTCAAGTTTGATTTGTGATCGAAGGATTGTACATCTCAAAATTTGCCCCATATTTATGTCTTAATTAATAATTTGTTATCATGAGTTAGCATCGGAATCAATTTAGAATCGATCATTTCTCCGATAGCAAATCAGACTCGACTCGATGGAAGTAGACTTGAATATTTACAGCTCGATGTCTTCCTATGATAAAAAATCTAATCACGGTCCCGATGAGTGCAACTGAAGTTATTACAAAAACTTACATAAATATAACTCAACTCATGGAATTAAAATATTAATATTTTAAGAATAAAATATTGAGCGTACAAAAAGTTGAACTTTTTTATGTCTGACCTGAAAAAAATATATGAATAACATCTATGACCCTGAAATCAAATCTTTGACAATAATAACCCTACTTTAACGTTCACGTTCACATGTATTATCTAGACGCATGAGCTCAAAGGTACTTATAATTTTTTTTCGTTCTGTCTGAATTTCTAAGTACCTATGAATGCATGCGTCTAGATAACACATTTGAACGTGAACGTTAAAGTAGGGTTATTGTTAACAAAAATTTGATTTCAGGATCATAGATGTTATTCATATTTTTTCAGGTCCGACATAAAAAAATTCAACTTTTTGTATGCTCAATATTTTACTATTAAAATATTAATATTTTAATTCCATGAGTTGCGTTATATTTAGATAATTTTTTGTAACTTCAACTGCACTCGTCGGGACCATAATTAGATTTTTTAATCATCAAAAGATATCGATTTGTAGATATTCGAATCTACTTCTCTTTGAGCTTAAAAGAATTACATACTCTATTTTCTTTTGCATATTTTAGAATCTAAACACAAACTCAAATACGATGATGTAAATTTAAGTTTTGATTTTACAAATCGAAAAATTCGAGACGCTACTTAATACAATACTATTAATACTAGCGTCTTACTCGCACTTCGCGTGAAAAAGTTAAATTAAATTTTCGTATTACAATAATAAAATTATAATAAATCTTTTAATAAAAAATAAAAAAGACAGGAAAAAAATGTGAAAAATATTATCTACAGTGATTTTACTGTAACACGAACAGTGAAAACCAAAAAGCATCGGGGAAAAATTTGAAAAATTATTATCGACAATAATTTTACTGTAGTGCGAAAAGTAAAAACACTGTTCATGTCGGTTGAAAATGAACAGTTACGTAATATTACGCTATGAGTATATTAAATTAGATTAACGAAAGAAAGGAGTCTGACAAAAAACTAGAAAGAAAGGGACAGATAACCGACAGCACAATAACAAGGAAGTTTTGAGGCATACTACATTAAGTCGGTTTCCCACAAAGATAGAATTAAAACCAAAGACGTATACGTACTTCACTAATTATACACTAACATACTCCAGAAAGCCACATATAATTCCTGCTGGCTATTTAATTAAATTACATCATCCTTTTTAGTTGTTAATCTTCCTTTTATTTTTTTTCACAGAGTGCTATTTGCATTATTACTTTTGATATAATGTACCATGCATCTCTTTGTAAACGCTAATTAATTAAGCCATTTATTTAATATTAAATATTAAATCGTAACTTATCTAAATATGTAATAACAATATTTGATGTTTTAGTTCAAATGATCCACCAAATCTGATCATTGAAGCGAAACTCTAATATCTTTTTACTACACGCCAGAAGTATTAGTATTATAATCTTTTCTGGAAAGAGGTTCAATGTTTGTTCAATGATAAAACATATGAAGATCAACAATTCAACATATTATAATAAAGGATTGGCTAATTGTATCTCAATTATTGTATTTCTATCGGAGTATCTTAACTAATTTTTTTAAAAAGGAAAGTGAAACAGTCAGACACTTTCTAAAATTGAAAAGTCAAGTAATCAAAGCGAATAAAAAATAAAAAGTTGGACTGCGCACATTATTCTGAACATTTCTACCCTATACCCTATTAAGAATGCTTTTCATAAAATGCACGAGTGCATACTAAATAAAATATGTTTTCAAACTAAATAAAACATGTGTTCAGACTAGATAAAAACTGCGTTCAGACAAATTTTTCAAGTCTGTTTTTGCAATTCTTCAAGTTAGTTCTGCCCACAAAAATAAGGCACAAACTAAATAAAACATGTGTTGAGACAAAATAAAAAAGTGCTGAGACTAAATAAAAGAGGTGTTCATACTAGTTATTTAAAGTCTGTTTTGCACGAAATGAGGCACAAACTAAATAAAAAATGTTCATACTAAATAAAGTAGGTGTTCAAATTAAATAAAATAAGTGTTCAAACTAGTTGAAAGAAGTGTTCATAGTAGCTGTTTCAAGTCTTTTTCTGCACTGCTTCATGTCTGTTTTGCATATAATTTATGGGGAGCAGACTAAATAAAATAAGTGTTCAGACTAAATATAACATGTTTTCATACTAGCAGTTTCAAATACGTTTTTGTACTGTTTCAAGCATTTTTTTTTGAGAAAATTTGAGAAAAAAATATACAAAAAACAAAAAATTGTGATTTGCAAGCTTCAGAAGCGTTTTTTGGGGTCAAAACAGCAGCATTACGGGGTTACACCCTGGTAAAGTGTGTGCGTATTGTAGTTCCATTTTTGAAAAGTGCTCATACGCGCGAATCAGAGTTACGAGTCAAAAGTTATGTCTGTTCGAAGATCAAACGTTATTTTGTGCTCGTACTAACTAAGATATGATCATACTAGTTTAGACTAAAGACAATATGTGTTCAGACAAAATAAAAGAGATGTTCAGACTAAATAAAAGAGATGTTTAGACTAAATAAAGCAGATGTTCAGACTAAATAAAACAAGTGCTAATACTAGTTATTTCAGGTCTGTTTTTTGCACTACTTCAAATTAGTTTTGCACAAAAATGAGGCACAAACTAAATAAAATAGCCGTTTCAAGCATGTTTTTTACACTGTTTCAAGCCTGTTTTGTATAGAAATTGTGTGCATACTAAATAAAATAAGTGTTCGTACTAACTAAGGATATGGTCATACTAACTCCTTTGAGGTCATACGAACAACTTTGGTGTTCATACTAATTCCTGTGTATTGATATCGATGTCTCAAGTGGTGATACTATCAGATTTTGTTGTTGATACTAATTTCTTTGATGTTGATGTCGCTGCCTCAAGTGGTGATATTATCAGCTTTGCTGTTGATACTAATACATTTTCTGCTAATAACGTACGCTGTCTAAAATGATGATACCAGCAACTCTGGTATTGATACTAATTCATTATCTCTTGTTATTAATGCTAATTATGAATTTCACCTGTAATATTTAATGAGACACAATCTTCCGTATAAGACAAACAATTTAAAATTAGAGATACAAAGATAGACTGCGTGAGTGGTCTTTATAAAAGACATAACCTAGCTCAAAAGTTTTATTGTTGATCGTACCACTTAAAATTTGCAACGATCTATGTTTATCAATAACTCTTAAATTTTCAAGTTAGTAATATCGTCAGTTAGTTCCTTGTTTTAAGGCAATTTATTTAGTTTTGTCAGCGAATCACTAAAAGGTTTTTATCTCATATTGAAAATAATTTGTTATTTAATTTTTTATACTGACAAGGATTTATGATAGATGGAGTCTAATATGCGCACTTTTATGTATTGACGTCCGAGGTTTAATTCCAAGTTAGTGGTTAACTAACCAATCTTATGTTACTTTCCTTGATTAATTTGTTAAATATAACTCAGATTAATTCAACACCTTGGCAGCCAGTCACAAACTCACGAATTCACATTTTCTGAAATACTCAAACTAAAAATGAACAGTCGACCTCCTTCATCTAACGCTGCTACAATATCGAACAGCTGCTCGTATAATAATTGTCCAATTTTATTAGTTAAAATTAATACTTCTTTTCGGAAGATACGGATTCGAACTCACCTATCACCATAAATATCTAATTTAATTAATCAACTTATTACTTATTCAACAAACAATCAGGCATCAGCATTTCCTTATTATTACTCCATGACTCCATCAGTCGTCATCCCAATCCTCACGGTTCCTCCGACCATTCCTAGTACGGATTCACATCACATACTTTTCTTTTAAGAAAAGTAGGACTTTATTATTCAAATCTCATCCGTTGAAATTTAAGTAACGGATGAGATTTTTCAAAACCAACTTTCTCAGTAAATTTGTGAGAGATCTAGTCCGTCTATTTTTATTTGAACGGTTCAGATCGAAATAATAGGACCCACCTTTTTTCTCAAAATAATAGCAGATTCGGACCCTCCTAGTACTGCCGGACTGCCCCGGGCCCCCACAGTTTTCTTTCCAAGATTCCACATCATCATACTACCTCCCTTTTCTCCTTCTCTATCTCTCTCTAAGTCTCGAATGTAATGGGATATAACCCTTCTTCTTCTCACATGTGCAAATCAAAATCCGCCTCCATGGCTACTCCACCCAAACCTCGCTCCTCTCGCACCGGTCGCTCCTCTCGCTCTCTTCCCACCACCCCCACAACCCCAACTACTCCTTCATTCACCTACAACCACCAATTCACTTCCTCTTCTACCCCTCTTCCCACCGGAAACAGCACCGCCTCTTCCAGCACCACTACCTCCTCCTCCTTCTCCGCCACTCTCTCCACTCTTCGCGACTCCTTACCTGCTCTTGTTTCCTTCTCTGATCTCTCCAGTGCTACCAATCACTTCCTCTCTAATCGTCTCTCCAGTACCTCCTGGCGCTGCTCTATCCTCAACCACGATGCCGTCGTGTTCCAGCGCACCTTTCGCCTTCCTCTCCATTCCGACCCTGCTGCGTTCGTCTCCGGTCATCTCTCCAATTTGGGAAAATCTCACCATGCCGCGTTGGCCCGGCTTCTTGGTGCCTCAATTGCCGGTGGCGGAGATCACATCTACCTCATCTATCAATACGTTTCTGGTGCATCTCTTTCTGACTGCCTTAGAAACCCTCAAAACCCTAGCTTCACGCTCCTCTCCACCTGGATGTCGCGAATCCAGGTAGCTGCGGATATATCTGACGGTCTGGATTACATCCACAGCCAAACCGGGACGATTCACAACCGGATGAAGAGCTCAGCTATAATTATCAGTGAACCAGGTCTACGTGCCACGATTTGCCACTTCGGCTCGTCCGATCTATCCGGAGAGCTTGAGGAGAGCAAATCACCAAAAGGATTAAAAAGAATTGAAGGTACTAGAGGTTACATGGCGCCTGAGTTGATTTCAGGTGGAAAGATGTCACAACATTCTGATGTATACGCATTTGGAATTGTTCTATTAGAGCTGATTTCCGGTGAAGAGCCAGTGAAATTCAAGTTTAACAAGACTAACAAAGAGTTCGAAAGGATTTCGTTAATTGACACCGCAACTAATGCGGTGGAAGAAGGGGTTGAAGGGGTGAGGAAATGGGTGGATTCCAGGTTGCGAGATTCATACCCAGTTGATGAAGCCAAGAGGTTGATATCAGTGGCATTGCGGTGTGTAGATGCTGATCCTGTTACACGGCCGGAGATGACATGGGTTGCGGGAAAGGTGTCTATGGTATATCTCGAATCGAAAAATTGGGCCGATCGGGTTCAGCCTCTGACTGATTTCTCTGTCTCAATCGCTCCACGGTGACATGCCGGGTTTTCTGGATTGAGATATTGTTTGCATCCAAAACAATACTGTACCAAATTGACTATATGCTGGTAATTTGTCAAAGACTGATGAGCTATCAGGCGTGCAATTTTGATGTAGTTACGTAGTCATAGACGTATGCAAGTGACAAAGATTCTTGGTTTGACTAACATTTGATAATCATGGATTGCCCGGAACCCATAATTTCAGATGGAGTTATCTTATAAACTTTTATCAAGGGAGCTGTGACCCGTGATGCACTGATGCTCGTGGGTCTTGCGAAATTGATTGGAACAGAATATATCCTATTATCCCGGCATGGCTTTATTAATTTCATTGAGTGATTATAGTAGCACGTTACGTTGGAAGTTGAAAAATAATATTAGTTGATTATTTTATTTGTGGAGGAAGGATATATCATATATGTAGATAGATTGTATGATTTCGTGTGTATAACAGGCGTGTGAATAGAAGTCAGTGTAAATGCGTGTGGATATAATATAGGGTTGGAATTCCAAAAAAATTCATTTAGCGTAATGCTTTGGTGGGAACAAATTATGTTTCTTGATTATAACTTTTTTATATGTTAATAATAAAACTCAGGTTACATGAATTGATTAGGTTAAGAACAACAAACCTAACAACTATCATGTGAGATTCTTTTGAACAAGTTTGAAATCTTACACATAAACATACGACAAACATAATATTTTGTCGACTTGCGATAAAGTAGAAGAGACTACCAATTATGCCTCTATATTGTGAGATGTCAAACAGTTTTCTACTTTCATCAACTTCAAAGCATGTAGTGGTTGTCATAGGTGTCTTCATTGCTTTGCTATCTTCGACTCCAAAACGCTTGATGAGTTTCTTGACTTATTTTGATTGATTATGAAAATTCCTTCATCATTTTGTTAGATTTGTAGTCGAAGAAAAAAATTGAGCTCTCTCATCATGGACATTTCGAACTCTCTATTCACGAGCTTAGAAAAATTCTCCGCAAGTAAAGCATTACTAGAATAAAAAATAATATCATTCACACAAATTTGCACTAAGATAATATCGTTTTTATATTTTTTGTGTGAAAACAGTTGTATCTTTTAAGACTTTTTTAAAACCATTATCAATAAAAAAAATATACTCAACCTTTCGTACCAAGCTCTAGGAGCTTGTTTTAAATCATACAAGACTTTATGTAGTATGTAGACATGATCTGTGAGAGAGGGGTGTTCAAAACTTTTTGGCTGAGAAACATAAACTTTCTCATTAATAAACTCATTCGAAAATGTACTTTTAACATCCATTTGATATAACACAAATTTCATATGAGAAGCATATGAGGAAAGCATTCTTATGGACTCTAAACGTGCTACGGGGTGCAAATATCTCATCATAATCAATCCCACTTGTTGAGTATATCCTTTTGCAACAAGACGTGTCTTATTTCTAATAATGTTACCAAACTGATCAATTTTCTATAAACCCACTTTGTGCCAATGATGGACCGATTTGAAGGTTTTGGTATTAAAGTTCATATTTTGTTTCTTTCAAATGGATAAGCTCTTCTTGCATAGTAAGAATTCAATTGGGATCTTGATTGACCTATTTAAAGTGTGTGGGTTCAAGTTGTGACACAAAAATACAATGAGATACCATACGATTTAACCTAGAACCAGTTGTGACATCAATTCTGTTGGGATTTCATGTGTAAGTTCAAGAGGACGAAAATTAAAATTTTTGCCTCTATTTAACTCAATACACAAAGTATCTTATTTATATAACAATTGCAAGCAAGATTATACTATGGCATTTCATCAAACACCTCTTGTGCATCAACAAAACATAAAATAATACATTTATTTCTTACACAAGAGTGGATAAAAGATTATACCTAAAGAGATTGTCAAATCTCTTTGTAGAGAGGAGTCGATTCCTCTTCTAGGTCTCTTGAAAATCGTCGTCTTCCTTCTTCGGCCATGGAAGCACCCTTGTCTCTTGGTTCACCTTGAACCTAAACAACAACCTAAAGCATCCTTAGATAGATGGATGTAGAGGTTAGAGCTTAGATCCAACCACCTAGATCTTCAATCTTCAATGAATAAGCTATTTCATTTTGTGGCTAAACCTTGCAAGAGAAGGGAAAAAAGAACAATGAAGTTTTTCTTTCTACACACAAGAGAGGGGAAATGAGGGTTACTATTCACGAATTACTATTCATTCCATTGTAGCAAGAGAGAGAAAAAGTCATTTTTCATCTCAAACATACCCATTTATATAGCCAAGCCCTAGGGCAACACTTGTGTTAATTATTTACACAAATGGCTATGACTACTCTCTTGTTATTCCCTAATCATATTTTGGAAGGATTTAATTTATGAGTAAATAATATTACTATATTATTCTAATATGAATTAATTTATTATTCTTATAATGCTCTCAAACATTATACAAAATAATATTCATATATATTCTCATAAATTTATTTTATGATATAAGCATGTCATTTTACATGACATATTACTTTAACATTTTATCACATGCATTTTAACTCATACATCGTGAGATTAAATACATCATTCAAAATGTAAAATACTTGTTGTTTCTGTTCAGTTGGTGTGACCTTACAGATGATCTACGTCATCTTGGATATAATATACAATACTTTATATTATGGACTATAAGAGGTTCTATCACTACATTATAGTCTCCCAAACGACATAGTCGTTACGTGATTGATCCACTTAATTTGTGTCTATCCTTGTCTCATGATATTTTAAATAATATGCAAAATAAGATCGTGTCATTTTTGCATTATATTCTTTTCTTGGTCTCTCAAGTGAATTATAAGTATAACTACATCAGTTATATTGCATGCAATACAATTTCACTTTACCAAGGGGCCCAGTAATATCATAACTCAAATAATTGAGGGACAATAATAATGTTGACATATAAATTTCTCCCGCACAAGTTGTACATAACGAATTACTATATCATTCCAATCATTTGAATGGACTTTAATAGTAATCACATTATATACTTCTCATGTGAAAAACCTACATGTCTCATATATAAGATTCAAATACACATTGGAAACATTAATGACACAAAACCAATCCATATAATGCTCCATCTAGTTAGGTCATGTTCAGTATATAAAGAATCACCATTTTATATACTCATGTCATTGAATGATAAGCACTTATCAACATTTATAGAACTATAATGTACTTTCAATTGACATGACAATCTTCATGGTAAATAATGTTCCCTTTAATTACCACGATTGTGAGCATATTTAGGATTATATGTTTTCATCTAAAGAGTTCTATGGTTCAAGACCATGAGCATCTTCTTGAACACTTCTAAAGATATAACATATCAATCTCAAGGAACATAAATGTATAATAACATTTAAAATCATAAACAATTCATAAGTTCATTATCAAAAAGATAACTTTCAAAACACACAACCTTCAAGTCTCCCACTTGTTTTTAAAGTTTCTTATATGCATAAACTCTAAAAAGAGAGAACCCTTTCAATTTAGTTTTCAAGCCATTCTCCATGATCTTGTAGAATCATGGACTCGAAATGAATTTCGTTCTTGGCTTACGATAAAAGCGTTTTCAAGGAATCAGCTATGTTGCTATTTGTGTCTACCCATATTAATATAATTTTGCCTTTGTCTATAAAGTCTTGAGTCACGAAGTACTCTCTATCATGTACTTTGTCTTATGATGTGATATTGGCTCATTGATTTGCATAATAGATGTACTATTGTAGCAAAAAAACTCCAAGGATCCTTCATAGGATAAGACAACACTAAGTTTCTTAGGATACTTCTTTATCCATTCTTCTTTGCTTGCCTCTGCGGCCGCCATGACTTCCGCTGAGGTGATTGAGTTTGTCATAGTTGATTACTTCCAACTATGCTAACTCACTTTACCACCAATCAGAAGAAGGACGTATTCAGATTGATCATCTGGATCAGTTATAAAACTAGCATCAGTGTAGTCTTCTACAATGAGCTCTCTTTGACCACCATAGACAAGAAATTTATTCTTGGTCCTTTTTAGGTACTTAAGAATATTCTTGTCTGTAGTCCAATAATTAGGACTAGATGAAGTCTAATGATGACTTGTCATTCTTAGAGCATACCCGACATCCAGTCTGCAAGCCATAACATACATGATGCAATCTATGACTGATTCATAGGAAACATTCTTCATGCATTTTATGTCTTTGTGTGTTGTGACAAATTGTAACTTGCTAAATTGCACAACACTTTTATTGACACATTTTCCTTCTTGAAATTTCCCATACGGAATCTTTCCAAGATTTTGTCAATTTAAACCTTTTGACTTAGGCCAATGAGCTTGTGAGGACTATCTCTATATATCTTAATCTCTAAGACATATTGAGCCTCATTCATGTCTTTCATTGAAAAAACATTATTTTCAATGAGCTCTTTGTTTGCTCCATCAAAGATACTTCATTCTACATTAACAATATGTCATCGACATGCAAGATCTAGAGCTACATATGACTCCCACTAACCTTCTTGTATACTCAAGGTTTTTCCTTGCTTTGAATGAATCCATGAGTTTTAACCTCTTCATCAAAGCGCTTGTTCCACATCCTCAATGTTTGCTTCAAGCCATAAATGGCTCTTTGAAGCCTGCATACTTTGTTGCTGTTCTTTGGATCATCAAAATCTTGATGTTGTAACATGTACACATCCTCATCTATCTTACCATTTAGGAAAGTTATTTTGAAATCCAATTGACAGATTTCATAATCCTCAAATGCATCAATACCTAGCATAATCCGAATAGATTTGAACATGAAAACTTGTGAAAAAGGTTTCGTCATAGTCAATCTCTTAAATTCGACTAAAACCTTTCACTACAAGTCTTGCCTTGTTTTTCATGTTACTATTCATGTCCATCTCCCTTTTAACAACTCATTTGTTATTAATGAGTTTATTTCCTTAAGGAAGATCTATCAAGTTCTACACTTGATTACAATACATGAATTTTATTTCGAATTATGGTTGTCTGCCGTATTTTCTTTCCATTGCTTCTTCATAGGTCGAGGGATCTTCGGTATCCATTACCAAGACTTCATGAAGATCCATATAAAAATCAGGTCTTCTCCTTTCCCTTGTTGACCTTTCTAAGCTTACTATATTCTTGCAACTCCTCTTGAGCTTCTTCAACTTCTTTCACAATTTGTTGTGAAATTGGTTCTTGCTCGGGTCGAGTTGAACGAACACTTGGTGGAGAGGTATAAGTCTCTCCAACAAACTTTTGTGAAGCGTGACTGTTTGTACTCCCACTGATCAAAGAAACTTTATATGACATTTCATGACCATCTTGAATGCTATCATTCATCTCATGATCACTTGCGGATCATCTTGAGTTATCTCAAGTGTTATTCTATTGCCATTGTTTTTTATTCTTTTGAGAAATTTCTTCTCTAAGAATACTGCACCATTCTTAACAAATATAATATTCGTTAACTTGTGCCAAAAAGTTGTAACATTTTTATTTTGGATCTCTCCTGAAGAAGCATTTATCTATTTTGGATTTTAGTTGACATCATACGCTTGACGTATGACTCACAATCCAAAACTTTGAGAAAAGTATATGTTGGATGGTTTGCCCATCCAAAACTAATGTGGAGTTTTCTCAATGGATTTTGATGGAACAATATTTAGTGTGTGAGCTGATGTTTGGAGTGCGTGACCCCAAAAATACAAAGATAGCTCTGTTTGGTACATCATTGAACGAACCATATCAATCAATGTTCGATTCATTCTCTCAGAAACACCATTTCACTGCGGTGTTCTGGGTGGAGTGAGTTGTGGTATGATACCACACTCTTTCAAGTATGTACTAAACTCATTACTCAAGTATTTGTCTCCACGATCAATTCGTAGGACTTTAATTCTTTTGTCAAGTTGATTTTCTACTTCATTCTTGTATTCTTTGAATTTTCTAAAGAATCCATTATTATTCTTCATAAGATACACATAGTCATATTGACTATAATTATTTATGAAGATAATGAAGTACCTATAACCAACTCTTGCACTCTTTTCATAAGACCACATACATCGAAAATGTATGAATTCCAATAAGTCGTTTGTCTTTACACCTTTACCATTTAATGATGATTTGGTCATCTTTCCTATTAAACAAGATTCACATTATTGATTACAAGCATGAATAAACCATTCCCATATAATGAGCAAAGAGATGTGCCTCACACAACTCTCGCTTATTTTTGGCCTAACAACGAATTCATGTTAAGTAGTTAACAGACATGAACAAGTCATTTCCACATAATGAGTAGAAAGTTGTGCCTCACACAACTCTCACTAATTCATGACTTAATAACAAAGTCATGGTTGGTAGTTAACAAGCATGGATGAGTCATTTCCACATAATGAGCAAAGAGATGTGCCTCACACAACTCCCACTCATTTTTGGCCTAATGACGAATTCATGCAATTTTCACAATTTCTAGCAATTAAGTTCACACTCATGTTTATTCTCAATTACTAGCTTAAAGTGGATAAAATGTATTGCTTGTTTATATGGCCAGGACATAGTGCCATAAAAATTGTTTTATTCGTATGTGACATCTTAAGTATCTTGTTATTGACATTCAACATATGTTTATCCTTAACTAAACAAAGTATCATTTATTAGAAATGATAGCATTTGTATAAACATGATAAACATCCTTTAAATTTAAATATAAACCACTAGACAATTGTAAGTTGAGGGTGCCGAGTATAATCACATACATACTTGCAACATTACCAACTTTCAACACAACCTCTCATTTCGAGAGTGATCTTTTATCCCTCAGTGCATTCACATTATAAACTAAGTGAGCACAGGATTCAGTATCATTACCAAATCTTGGATCATCGTACTAAATTTAAATTTAGTTCAATAACAAGTATGCATTGGGATGCTTGCTTTCAACCTTTGCCTCTATCCAAGTCATTCTTGTACTTGGGGCAATTCATTTTGAAATGTCCCTTCTCGTGGCAATAGAAGCGCTCTATGTTAGAGTTTGAAGAGTCCTTCTCCTTACTTCTCTTGGAGGTGCTCTCTTGAGCTCCTCCATTCTTTTCCATTGAGTAAGAGATGCATCTTACTCGTCTTGCTCTTTCTATTGCATTTGTTCTTAGCAATCATCTTGCTTTTTGACACGATAGTTAAGACATATTTCTCATTTTTCCTTTTTTATGTCATTAGCAAAGGGGTGTTTTATAACCATAGAAAGCAAAATTAGGAGATATAGACAGCTATAAAATTCATTAAGGGTATATCGTTGTTCATGAATAAGAATTTGTACTAACAAAATATTTAAAGTTTGTCTGTTTTGTTAGTCACACAAGACCCCTTTCAAATAAATAGACCTCATCCAAATATTTGTCAAGGTAGGTAATCATTTACCAATCATAAACTTTTAAGTAAAACTTAACCTTATGACTCTTGTCGTTTTCATTAAGAAAGAATAATTCAACTTCTTAATAAAACTCTCTTTCGCAAAACCCAAGCCTAGATCTTGGTGATTTGTTAAGAAAACTCATTTTATTGGACAACAAGAATGAATGAGTTATTTTCACATAATGAGCAAAAGATGTGCCTCACACAACTCTACTCATTTTTGGCTTAATAACTAATCCATGCAAGTTCCACGATTTCTAGTAATAAGAGTCATACTCATGCTTATCTCCGACTACTAGCTTAAAGTGGATAAAATGAGAAGGAAAGATACTCTTACATTTTTCATGGACATAGTGAAAATATGACTGATAATTTTGGTAGGGCATGTATTCATCCAAACAATACTTAGCCTAACAATACAAATTATCTAACATATTCATAAAATAAATAAGCTGCGTGGGTTGTATGGCTCCCGCTTGCATTCTTGTAGCTTGATCAATCATCTTCAGAAGGAACACATCTAAGCTACTAAAACCCACCCAATTTTCAATCTACTTTTGAAGCTATTCTAAAGCAAAATGAAAAGTACATCTAGAATAACCCTAATTTAAAATCCTATGTGGTATGCAAGCCAAGAATGAATTAATACATGAATGACAACATAACATCATTGCCATAATTTAATTATTACAATTAATTAATAATGGCACATTAGGCCGCAATTACACACATTCATACACATCATTCATTACAACACACAAGGCATTGGAAATCTTGAGCCATACAAACCCACATTCCTCCTGCAAAACAGGGTTAGTATACAAGTATAATCTCACTGCACTATTCAATCTTGTTTAGTTATGTCCATATCTCTCAAGTTATTATTCCATCTAAATTATTTTAAATCCCAAAAATAATCTCAATAGAATAAACATTTATCAATTAAATGTCATTCCCTATGACTTTTAAGTCATTCCCACATGGCGAGCAAAGAGAAGTGCCTCACACAACTCTTACTCACTTATGGCCTAATAACAAAACAAGTCATGCTTGATTGCCCTTTTAGAAAGTCAATTATTCAATAGAACAAACATTTATCATTTAAATGTTATTCTATATGATTCATTTAAGAATCTCCAATATTCTCTAATGACTTTTAGAAAACATAAATTGACTTTTTTGTTCTTAATCATCATTATTGTTAATTAAAATTTTAAAATTTTAATTCTAACACTTTCAATCATACTTGGATGAGTCCTAACACAATATTTTTTACAAAACAAATCATTGTGCAACAATAAATTTCACAAAAATGAAATTTCAGAAACTGTTTCCAGTTTCAACCTGCTGCGCACCAGTCAGTGTTTTCTATGTCAAAAAATGTGTCTTTCGAATTAAACTTCAAGGCATACATTTTTGAAAACTAGATTTAAGTACCTTTCTATATGTACAAAGATATCCAGAAAATAGTTAACCATTTTGAGAAAAACATATTTTAATCCAGGATTCCAGATCTGGAAAACAGATTGTTGTCACCTCTGTAATTTGTAACTTTACATAAAATCCGTAATACTTTTGTATTACAAAATATAGTTTTCTAGAAACAAGACTTCATCATCTTTCTAATGATAGGTAGCATGAACGAATCCATTCATCCAAATTTGAGATATTCTATTTTGAATCTCAACAAAACAGAAAACTCGACACAGAAAATCCAGCACTGTACCCATTTTTCTTATTTTTGTTTACCTTAATAAAACGATTTAAACTCCTCATTTTATTTTAGAATCTTTATCCACACATCATAAACTAATGTAGAAATTTTTTAGATTCACAAAAATCGTGATTCAAAAATTACCAAAGTGATTAAATGTCTTAAGAATCCAAAATGGACAGATTTATGAACAAAAACTTGAGAGATAAGTAACTAAACACTTGTGCACTTAATTTAGTACTAATTAAATAGTATAATTGCTATAAAATAAGCCTAAGCTCTGATACCACTGTTGAGATTTCATGTGTAAGTTCAAGAGGACGAAAATTAAAATTTTTGCCTCTATTTAACTCAATACACAAAGGATCTTATTTATATAACAATTGCAAGCAAGATTATACTATGACATTTCATCAAACACCTCTTGTGCATCAACAAAACATAAAATAATACATTTATTTCTTGCACAAGAGTGGATAAAAGGTTATACCTAAAGAGATTGTCAAATCTCTTTGTAGAGAGGAGTCGATTCCTCTTCTAGGTCTCTTGAAAATCGTCGTCTTCCTTCTTCGGCCATGGAAGCACCCTTGTCTCTTGGTTCAACTTGAACCTAAACAATAGCCTAAAGCATCCTTAGATAGATGGATGTAGATGTTAGAGCTTAGATCCAACCACCTAGATCTTCAATCTTCAATGAATAAGCTATTTCATTTTGTGGCTAAATCTTGCAAGAGAAGGAAAATAAGAACAATGGAGTTTTTCTTTCTACACACAAGAGAGGGGAAATGAGGGTTACTATTTACGGATTACTATTTATCCCATTGTAGCAAGAGAGAGAAAAAGTCATTTTTCATCTCAAACATATCCCTTTATATAGCCAAGCCCTAGGGCAACACTTGTGTTAATTATTTACACAAATGGCTATGACTACTCTCTTGTTATTCCCTAATCATATTTTGCAAGGATTTAATTTATGAGTAAATAATATTACTATATTATTCTAATATGAATTAATTTATTATTCTTATAATGCTCTCAAACATTATACAAAATAATATTCATATATATTCTCATAAATTTATTTTATGATATAAGCATGTCATTTTACATGACATATTACTTTAACATTTTATCACATGCATTTTAACTCATACATCGTGAGATTAAATACATCATTCAAAATGTAAAATACTTGTTGTTTCTGTTCAGTTGGTGTGACCTTACAGAGGATCTACGTCATCTTGGATATAATATAAAATACTTTATATTATGGACTATAAGAGGTTCTATCACTACATTATAGTCTCCCAAACGACATAGTCGTTACGTGCTTGATCCACTTAATTTGTGTCTATCCTTGTCTCATGATATTTTAAATAATATGCAAAATAGGATCGTGTCATTTTTGCATTATATTCTTTTCTTGGTCTCTCAAGTGAATTATAAGTATAACTACATCAGTTATATTGCATGCAATACAATTTCACTTTACCAAGGGGCCCAGTAGTATCATAACTCAAATAATGAGGGACAATAATAATGTTGACATATAAATTTCTCCCGCACAAGTTGTACATAACGAATTACTATATCATTCCAATCATTTGAATGGACTTTAATAGTAATCACATTATATACTTCTCATGTGAAAAACCTACATGTCTCATATATAAGATTCAAATACACATTGGAAACATTAATGACACAAAACCAATCCATATAATGCTCCATCTAGTTAGGTCATGTTCAGTATATAAAGAATCACCATTTTATATACTCATGTCATTGAATGATAAGCACTTATCAACATTTATAGAACTATAATGTACTTTCAATTGACATGACAATCTTCATGGTAAATAATGTTCCCTTTAATTACCACGATTGTGAGCATATTTAGGATTATATGTTTTCATATAAAGAGTTCTATGATTCAAGACCATGAGTATCTTCTTGAACACTTCTAAAGATATAACATATTAATCTCAAGGAACATAAATGTATAATAACATTTAAAATCATAAACAATTCATAAGTTCGTTATCAAAAAGATAACTTTCAAAACACACAACCTTCCAATTCTTGGGTGACCTATAACATTGTCTAAATAGTGAAAATTAACCTCTCTAAGCACTTCGGGTGCTTGATATTCCGGTTGATTTGGTGTTCCTTTGATGTACTCATTTAGTATGTTTCCTTCTTCATTATTGTCTTCCAACTCTCTTGCAGATTCTTCATTCAATACATTCGACTCACCTCTACTCTTTCACCATGTGATTCTTCAACATCTTTTTCATTAAGTATAACTCTTCCTTGCGTCAATTCCTCATTTCTTGTACATTCTTATGTAGAATTTTCATCATCATGTGAATCAATTGTACCAACAACATTCTTATCTTTTTTGGACATGTTAATAATACATTCATCAAACTTGACATGTATAGACTCAACAATGATTTTTAAATGAGATAAATACACTCTATAAATTCTACTTGAAATAAATAACATTGGAAAAGATAAAGAGAGGAATCTTGACAACCTCCTTAAAAGGGAATTGTATTTGCTGCTCTTATTGAGCAAGAGTAGGATCTTGCTCTTCTGATCTGGACCGTTCAAATTTCAGATCTAAAACTTATAAAATATACAACCCCCTGATTTCCATCTGTGAGCGGTCCGATCAAAATTGAATGGTCCAGATCAGAAGAGCAGGGCCCTACTCTTGCTCAATAAGAGCAGCAGATACAGATCCCCTTAAAAGTAAGGATTGCTTTCATAAACAATAGAGCTTTGGTGTGTACACTGTGTATTGTTAATATATTAGATCTGAGCACAAACTCACTATCCTCCACGATCGAAATTTTTCATTATAAAAAATTAAAATGATAAAACACCATTATAGGCAAAATCCAGCAGAAATGGCAAAAATAGACCATCCTCTAACAGAGATAGCAGACCAATGGTCCTCTATCTCTGCCAACGGACCAAACGGGCCCCAAAGTTTTCCCTGAATTTTCGGCTTTTGGGCCTGGCATTTTCCCATCCGCTGGCAGAGCCAGCGGACCAAACAGGCCCCCCTTTTTCCCGAATTTTCAAGATGGGCTTTGTTGGTATTTTCCCTTCCGCTGGCACAAACAACGGAGGAAATGCTCACGGGCCAAGTTTTGGTATTGTTTTGTACTCAAATGGGCCCCATCCACCGACACATTTTCTCTATATAAGCAGCTTTGCTGCTAATTTTCTTACGAACTTCCGTGCTGATCTTCTTATCAAATTTCTCTCTACTGCTAATATTGTTACGAAAATCAAAGAAGGAAGGAGAGAATGAAGAGCTGAGACATCTTTATCAGGTATGAATTTTTAGTTCATTTCCTTATGTAAAGCTCATTATTATTGTTATTTTTATGGATGATTAATCATTAGATTTGATTTAGATTTTTCTTTATGAGCACCATTGAAATAATTAAAATATTGTAATATTTTTAATGCCTCATCATTTCTATAATTTTGTATTTTTTTCATAAATTTTTAGTTCAAATATTTTAATTACAAATATGTATTATAAACTGCATTTATTTTATGTATCTCAAAGTAGCAAATTTTACATAAAAAACAATACCAAAATTAGTTACAGCTCAATGTATTATAAACTGCATTTATAAACTGCCTGATCATTTATTTTCATTTCGAACAGCTCAACTCAAGTAAAATGATAATTCCAATTTCTATCTATTTCGAAGGTGAAATACAAAATGCACAATATGGTATCCAGTACAGTTGTAGTCTTAAATTTACCTTTCCGGGAAATGAAAATACCCGATACGAAGACGTCAGAAGTATGATTTACCAAATGTTAGGAAGAGTTGAGAGTGAATATTCATTGAAAATTAGTGCTCGATATAACACTAGTGTTGGTCGTGGTTATCATTTTTGCTTAATTCCCGTAAATACTGATGTAGAGTGGGGATTGATATTTCAAATGGCAAAAGAGGAAATGAATTGGAGATTTGTAGAATTATATGTCCAATTGGAATCGATTGGAAATGCTGGTAATTTTGATAGTCATCTGGAAGGAACCAGTAACACAGTTGAGGAACCTATTACTGAGCCAATACCAGACTATAATATGGTGAACCAGAGTCCCCCACCAGTTACTTACATTGTTGAGACAATCCCTAACAGCCCTGATCGGACTCATCATAGTCCTCATAACTGATAACCCTGAAGGTCCAGAAGACGATGACGACGACAATATATTACCCGATGAGGAAGAATGGGTTACTGGAGAAGATTATGCATATACTTCTGACGAAGATGGTGATTCAAATTACAATCCATACGATAATTTGGGCGGAAAAATAGTCGTGCAAGGCAGATCAGAAAAGAATCACCCAGTTCGGGATCTTAGTGATATTTCTGGTTTCAACGAAATATACACCGAAACACATAGTTCGTCGGATGATCCATTGGCAGAAGGACGTGAATTTAATTCGAAAGATCATCTGAAATGGGCCATTGGTGAGTATCACATTAAAGCGAACATACTTCTTGAAACTCCAGTCAGTACCACAACAAGGTTGGTGGAGAGATGTGCAGATAAGAGGTGTTTTTGGAGGTTGTACGCTGTTCGTCCCAAAGGAGGTAATTTTTGGGTTATAAAAACCAATCCTTACCCGCACACTTGTATTCAATCAATCACACGGGTGGATCATGCTCAGCTGACGGCTAAGATAATAGTTGGTGCAATTATGAAGGAAATGAATGAGGATACGACTATGTCAATTAAAAATGTGCGTCATTTAGATAAAGCCAAATTTCCGGGTGTTGATCCGTCTTACGCCAAACTCTGGCGTGGTAGGGAATTAGCAATTACTAAAATATTTGGGACATGGGAGGGGGCATATAGCTTGCTTCCTCGTTTACTTGAGGTGATTAAATCCACAAATTCGAGAATGAGAACGCCATTTTGTCGAAGCCCACCAATCAAACCGGAGTTCGCTACTTCAAAGCTATACTTGGGCGTGAGGCCCATGCATAGAGGCAGTAAAATTCCTTCGACCTGTAATAAGCACAGATGCAGGATTCTTGTCCGGTCGGTACGAGGGAAGGTTGTTGATGGCATGTGGTTACGATGCAGAGAACCAGCTGATTCCGTTGGCATTTGGATTGGTGAAGAAGGAAAATCTTAAACATTGGGGTTGGTTCATGAGTTGGTTGCGTCGGGATGTGATCGGACCAGGTCTCTTTTGTGTTATCTCGGATCGACACGCGGGAATTAAAGCTGTTTTTGAGCGTCCCCAATATGGATGGTCCGAAGAGAACGGGCAAGCAGTTCATAGGTATTGCCTGCAGCATGTTGCCGAAAATTTATACAAAAAATGTCCCGATGAAGATCTAAAGAAGATCTTTAAAAAGAGTGCTGCAAAAAAGAAGGTACGTCGTTGGAAGGAGGCCATGCAATCTATCAAAACACAATATTCAGAAGGATATAAGTTCTTGCTGACAGTTGGGAAACGTCGAGAGAACGATCCCGATGAGCGTGCAACTGCAACCAAGTGGGCGCAATGCAAAGACATAGGACATCGGTGGGGCATTATGACAAGCAATGGCTCGGAATCATTAAACCGTGTATTTAAAGCCGTTCGATGTCTGCCTGTTGTTGCTATTGTCGAAGAAACTTGGTACAAGTGTGTAAATTGGTTTGATGAGCGAAGAATAAAGTCTACTGAGACCATTAACGAGGGATATCTGTGGTCTAGGAATGTTGCAGAAAAACTAATCAAAAGAGGCAACAAAGGCCGACCTCACTGCATGGACCCTTATGCATTACACATTGGAGAGTTCGAAGTCTTACATCAAGGAGAGACCCTACCGAACGGCGAGTTCGAGACGAACAAGTATCATGTCATGCTTCGAGAAGGGGGATCAAGTTGCAATTGTTTGAAACCAGATCTGACTGGAATACCCTATTCGCACATCCTGACAGTAATAAGGGTTAGAAAATTTCATCTACCTAATTTTGTGTCAGAGTTCTATTCTATTGCAAATCTTCTCAATACTTGGTCGGGAAGATTTTATCCGAATCCAAACCAACAGGATTGGCCATTACACAACGGTCCGATTATCATACCTAATAGAAGTTGGATTTGACGCGGCCGTAGAAGACACATTCGCCCCTATGCTTTGTTAATTGTCATAGAAAAAATTTAAAAGATAAACACATCCTTGACACTTGACACATGACCCATGAAGCTTGACGCTTGACGCTTGACGCATGACGCTTGATGCATGATGCATCTGCATGACGCTTCTCGCTTGACGCATGATGCACGAGGCTTCATGCTTGACGCATGACGTTTGACGCATGACGCATGACGCTTGACGCTTGATGCATGATGCATCTTGCATGACGCTTGACACTTGATGCATGATGCATCATGCTTGACGCATGACGTTTGACGCATGACGCATGACGCATGACGCATGACGCTTGACGCTTGATGCATGATGCATCTTGCATGACGCTTGACGCTTGATGCATGATGCATGATGCTTAACGCTTGACGCTTGACGCATGAAATATATGAATTACAAGTACATCAACATCAACATGAATTACAAGTACATCAACATCAACATCAATTACAAGTCTCTAATCTGCTGATATCGAGGGTCATAATCTGCTGGCGTGTACCTGGTTGGTGATTTATGCGGTCTCTTGCCAAGAGGCACATTATCAAGATCGTCATCATCAGATGAAGAATGTGCAATAGGGACAGGTGTCTGCGCATCCTCATTGCCATCATCATCATCATTCTGCAACAAGAAATTAGTGTCATATGATTAAAAATTAATAAAAATATTAATGAAAAAATATTGAACTTGCTAAAACCTGAGTCTGCGTTTGAGATCTTTGGAACAAATTATCTATCCATTCAGATTCCTCACTAGTAAAAAGCTGTGAGCTCTGACCGGTAAAAAACTGAGAAGTCGGAGGCTGAGGAGGGGGGTAATCCTGACTAGTGCCATAGGCCTGCAACAAGAAAAATAAGTTTGAATTAAAGAACATATAATTTAATGTAACATAGAAGCACATATCGTACAATTAAAAAAATAACATATAATTAAAAAAACATGTAATTACATGTGAGCTCTGACCGGGAAAAAACAGAGGATGCGGTGGCTGGGGAGGACGCCATAAATCGTCGTAGCCCAAAGTACCGCCGTATGTGGCCCTCCATCTCTCCCTCATGTCATCATACACATGTGGGACATCGGGAGAAGTATCATCATCATCGATCGAAATGTCATCCTTGACCTCGGGTAAGCCGGCATCCATCATTAATTTATTAAAACGTGGCAATTGCCCGACGTCTGCCATGTTGCCTCTGCAACTCAGCAACAAGCGTTTCTCGATTTTTTTCATCCTCCTCGTGATTACTAGTTTTGTTGCCAACACCGCATCCTTGAAAGATCGCATACCCTGCAATGAAAAATTTAGTTAGATATGAAGAACAATGGAAAAAACATTGATTAAAAACAAAGAAAGCAAAGAAAACAGAACTCACGATGCGAGTGTAGACGTCACTCTGAGACAGATAGGTGTGAGAGGCGGGTGGTTCCTGAGGAAGAGGTCGTGGTCGTGTCACATTATTGCCATGATAACGCTCTATAAAAACCGTCGGCATGCCATGAGTCAAGAACCACTGCATGTACTCATTTTTGTACCAATGATCGTCATGTGGACCAGCTACGTAAACCATATACATGTGTGGCTGAGAAGCAGCATCAACAAAATCCCTCCAATGATCGCCCCAATCGTAATCGAGCTCTCCGTGATCAGTGTTCTCTACATTCTCGAACGCTAACTCATGTACCCAATCCAACGAAGGAGGAACCGGTACCATCTGTCGATAACCAAACTGCCTCATAACTATATCTGGAGAGTGATACTGCACTATCCAGAAATGAATCAGTGGCACTCTGGCTAGCCAGACAACTCGACCACACTGTGTGATATATGGCAGACGATAAAAAACCGAATCATACGAAACCCAATCAACACCCCGACCGTCTTCCAACTTATCTAACATATCTCTCGCCGAACCGACACCGGCATTATGCGGATTTTCCCACAATCGGGGACCCGTCCACCTCTTGCCATAAGGATGGCACTCTTCTATATTCGAAACCCCCCACTCTGAAAATTCGACTCCATTCCTGGATCGTTTTGGTCGATTGGACGCAAACCGAGTCCATGACCACAACTGCAACAAATCAACACATGCCACAAAGGTTTTTCTATTCGCTCGGGCGAATACTGACAGTGCCCGATACAAATATACCAAAACGACACCTCCCCAGTTGTAACTTGATGGACTAAAATTCTGAAGAAACTGTATGTACATGGCCGGTACATCGTCACCGTTGGAGGTGGCAAACAAAACCGAACCAAAAAACTCCAGAATATAAGCACGAGTATAATATTCTACCTGTTGTGGGGTGTGATGATGCGGCAATTCACGAAAATTATCCCTCAACCAAGATAATCTCAAACTCCAACCGAATCCTCTGGTTCCGACCTTGGTCCTCCAAGCTTCTACCGGAATCGACAATCCCAAATAGTTCTGCAACATACTTCTCCAATCACGATAAGCAACACCAGTAATGGATGCACCGGATACAAGCAACCCCAATAGACACCCCACGTCCTGTAAAGTGATTGTCATCTCATCTACAGGCATGTGAAAGGTGTGCGTCTCCGGTCTCCAACGCTAGATAAGAGCTTGTATTAGTGACTTATCTATTAGCGATGTCCGGCCCATCCTACATACGTGAAATAACCCAAGTCTTTTTAATCCTTCTTCATAATTCGGGTGATATTTCAGTTGGGGTTTGTGGCACTTGATGATTATTTCGATCGCATTCTGCAAAATTTGTAGAGTGCAAATGTTAGTAACCTGAAGGAGGTCCGTGTGTGGTCGATGATCGAATGAAAGAGAATGAAGCGGAGCATCATATCTGCTGCGTCGTGAAGTGCTACTTCTCGCTCTCTCCATTGTAATAACTACATGCAAAATCATTACAAACTAACAAATTATTCATTATAAATTAAAAATTTAAGCATGCATAACGCAACAAATGAGTTCATAACGCACCCATAACGCAACAAATTTAACAATCTAAATAATTTAAAATAAAAATTAAGCATGAATGAATTATTCATTATAAAAAAATTTAGTGACAAATGAGCTCATAACGCAAAAACTTTAGTGACAAATGAGCTCATAACGCAAATAAAAAATTTAAGCATGCAACTATAAATTTTTCATATAAACTAATAATTTAACAATTTATTTAAACTAAAAATTATATCTTATAAATAAAAAAATTGCTAAAAACGCACCTTTGGTTGCTCTCTTTTGGTGACTTGGTTGATTTTGGCACAAGGAGAGAAGAGAAGGCAAAGGAGAGATTTAGGAAGGAGAAAGATAGGTAATGGCGGTTGGGATGGAAAGAAATGGGGCTGGAAGAAATAAGAAATGAGTGGTTGGGACAAGATTTAATCACAGACGGGCTCTGGTTCGCTGTTAGTGCTAGCGGATGGGTACAGCCCAAATACCCGTGAACTCGTCCGCTGGCTCTGTTAGCGGATGGGAAAATTTCGTCCGCTGGCTCAGTTAGAGGCAGGAAAAAGGCCGACATTTCAGGGAAAATGACAGAGTTAGAGGACGAAATTATCTGGCTCAGTGGGGCCCGTTTGGTCCGTTGACAGAGTTAGAGGACGGTCTATTTTTGTCAATTCTGCTGGATTTTTTCTATACTGGTGTTTTATAATTTTTTTTTATAATGAAAAATTTCGGCTCCACGAGGACAATAAAATTAAATTCTAGAACTTAAAATAACATTCAATGGGTTAGCAAATTAAGCCCGGTAACCAAAGGGGAATATTTCATCTCATACTTGTCACCTATTAGAACCGAGCCTTGGTTAGCACTCATTGTATGTCTGTATGGTCCAAATTTAAAAAGACTAGTATAGTTATTAGGTCCTATCCTATGTTACTTGGATACTTCAAATATCTTATCATATTTGTATTCGATACGATTTTCGAGCGATGCTTCTTGTGATAACCATAGTGTTTTTTTAGTCGTTGCTTTCTCACGTTGTCGTAAGGTTGAAGCCACTTCTCTTCAAAAAACATATTACTCATGCATCTTATTCTCTCTTGTGTATTTTTTTTTTTGAAAATAAGCGGGGGAGCTCCCCGCCTCTCTTTTCATTCAAAATGAACAAACGAAGATTCTCTCTTGTGTATAATAATAGTTTTTTATTATATATCTTCATTTATATATTATTTTCAATGTATTAAATTATTTTTAATTAAAATTTAATATATATATTTAGCCGCACTCGTATCTAAATTTTTTTAAAATTATCGTATTATCGTATCCGTATCGTATCGAATACGATACCCGCACCCGCACTCGTGCAACATAGGTCCTATCTATATTGAGCCCGTCACTGCATAAGGATCCCAGTTTGATTTTAGTTGGGTGGTCTGATCTAACGTAGACACGGAATACATGTGCTGATGTGGACCCAAATCCGCTATAGCGCAGTACCGCGCTACAGCAAATGAACGGTCTTGATCGACCGCCAGCTCGTGATCGACTGCCAACGATGAAAATCAGAGAGGCTTTTATACTTTGGCACGAATCTTGATGCAATCAGTGAAAATCAGACGGTTCAGGTGTAGCGCAGCTGCGCTACACCGTCCCACGCAACACCAGATCTGGTTCCGTGCTGATGTACATCGTTAAAGCCATTTCATCAATACTGAAAAGAAGATTGAAACAAAAGTTGAAAGCAACATTTAACGCTTAATTTGGGGAAGTTCTTTCCAACTAACATCAGGATGTGATCTGATTTAGTTTTAACTTTTAAGTTACTTTTCAAGTTTTCATGCGATTTCTAATTGAAACCTAAATATTTTGTTGGTTCTTCTATCACAAAGCATTCTACAAATTTTTATTAATTGAAACCTAAATATTTATTGCAAATACTTTTCAAGTTTTCATGCGATTTCTAATTAAAACCTAAACATTTTTTAGTTCTTCTGTCACAAAACCTGATTTAGTTTTAAGTCGAATCTGACAATTATTTTAAAGATGTTAATATTTTCACCCCAACGTTGATTAGATTTTGAATTGCGATTCAGCAGTAACAACAATATTACTGACTATTGTGTTGAACAACGTTCAATGACAATCCTAATTAAAAACAAAAACAATGTCAAATTAGATAATATAATGATAAAATTATTTACTTGTTTCATTATGAAACTTAATTAAAAATCTCTGCATATGCCGGAAAAAAATTATGGACTCACTTAAAATTTATATCCTTCAAACTATACATCAATATATTCATAAATCTAATATACCATTAGAGAAGCATAATTCAAATTTCTGCATCTCATTTTCCGGCAGAACCAGTCCAATTTCAATTCCACCCTTTCCATCCCTACTCTCAGCAAGTGAAACTGTACCCGGCGTCTTCTCAATCGTCGGTAACTCCACCTTCACCGGATGGCCCCACCCGAAATCGACATCATAAACCTTATACCGGGGTGAACCGCCAACAGACATTGGTCGATTGGGTACAAGCGACAAAATTTTCCTAAACCATCCCTCAGCCCCTTGTAACACCCCTTCTTCTAACCCTTTTATTGCTTTACCAATAGCCATAGCTGCTGTAAACACACCTCCTGGCAAATGCAGTTCGTGGAAGTTAGCCTCCACGAAGCACGGCCTCAGACAATTACCAAAATACCCTGTTGGAACTGGTGGTTCTAACCGGGACCTACATTCCACAGAGAATAACAAATGCGCACTTTTCTCTGTGAAACCATTGTGATTGATAGTTTGCTGGGATTTGAGGAGGCAAACCCATGCATATGCACATGCAACTGTAAAAGATGAACAATGCAATGGTGCACTGTTAGATTTGGCGATTAAACCTTCTTTCAGGGAATCGATCTGCTCACGTGTTAACACAGATGTAGAAATCAACGGTCGATATTGATTGAGAGGAGGATCTGAAGGAGGAGCTGGCCCTTTAAACAGTATCTCCTTCATTTCAGATAGTGTTTTGGAGTAGAGGTGATCCGGGTCGGATACCATTGCCCTGTCAAATAATGGAGGAGGTATTCCAGTTGCGTTAATGGATCCGACCCGACAAGTCGCAGCCCATGACTTGACAAAATGCATGAAGCTAGAATCATCACAAGCAACATGGTGCATTGCAATTCCTATGCAAATGCCTTTTCCTGGAAATATACTCACTTGAATTGCGGTAAGTGGGATTGTTCCGTCATTTGCACGCAGAAGTTGCGGCACCAGTGAGTACAGTTCAGTGAAATCTTTCTTTTCATTTCCAGTAATCTCATCAAAGTCTGACAAACTCTCGGCCAGAGACAATGGAACTGCACCATTAGTGCAGAAATAGAATTCAAATTGGTTATCAGGTGACGGTTCAGGGCAGGGACGAACCCGGCCAGCTAACGGGTAGAATTGTTCGAGGGTTTCAGAGAGGGATGATTGAAGAGCAGGAAGGTGAGTGGACATGAAATCGACGGTGGTGACTGGGAGAGAGAAGAAGAGAAGCCTTTCAACCGGGCCAGTGAAGAGCCAGGCCACGTCGAAGAAGGAGAGCGGTATAGACGACGAGACCGGTACGGAGCCCGGTGTCGGTGAGACTTGAAATTGATCTATGATTTTGGTTTTGGTTGATGAATCGGATGCCATGAGTTAATTGGTTTTTAAATTTGAGGGAAGAATGGATCTCGGTACTGTGATTAAATGGTGGGAACAGATCTAAGAGAGGCAAAGAGTTGAATAATGGCATGTTGGCATGTTTTTTTTTTATGTTGGGTTTGGTTGAACTTTGAAATTAGTTATGATTGGATTGAGATGAGATGGTGCCATGGTGGGGTTGGTTTTGTTGCACAACTGCCACAAGCAATCTTAGGAATATTAGCTGGAAATTTGTTTCTTTCTTTAGGAGATTGATATCTTTGTTATTTCCTTCTTAGTGCAACATGCCTCTATCATTTTTCTATTATTTAAACCAAGATAGTCGCTGGACAAAAATAAGATGTAATAGAAAAGCTTTTAATCAATAAAACTTGGGAGGGAAGGGAGTTCTTTGGGAGCCTTGTGTTCTTTCTATTCTGTATTGCTTTTTACTACAGGTTTGGTGAGCCTAATTACTTTGCCTTTGTTCCTTTTTATTTATTTTAATTTAGAGTAAGTGCAAGGGTCAACTGGCTTTAATTTAGAGTAATTTAGAGGATTAATTCTGACAATGTTTTCACTTCACAAATGTAAGAACTGAAAAATATAATGTTTCTTTGCACTAAAATTTGGTTCCAGCAACTGGTATTTTTGTTAAATCCTAAATTGGTAACTCAATTCTTTAATTCCTCTTTTCACCCACTCCAATTTTTATTTTATTTTATCCAAACTAGACAACTTTATTTCCTTATATTTAATTCATAATAAACAAAATATGAATTTAAAATTTATAGTTGTTTTTAAATTTTACTAGCACTCAAAATATATAAGATTAAACAAATCATGAATTGTAGTTCCATGTTTAGTTCTCAAACTGAGGTTGCTACATTATGAAACTGATTTGGGCCTATTATATTATTAGAAGAAAAATGTATTAAAATCATGGATAAGCCCAATAGGCCTAACGGATCAATTTGGAATTTTTCGGCCCAAATGGATAAAATTGCTCACATCACCAAATTCCAAAATAGCTTATGACTTCATAAATTGGCTGCAAAATAACCAATCAATTTGACTCGATTAGTATATTTAGCAAGCTGAGTTCAAACTTGCTTAAGCTAGCTCGAAGTCGACTCATTTGCAGCTGAATACTAACTATTAATTTTTTTAAAATAAGAAATTCCATTTTAAAAATATTAAATACGGTGATAAATTTTATGCAATTTGAGAGTGCAAAATACTAGATGTGGCAATCGGGCGGGCTCGAGTTCGGGTCAATTCTTCTTTACATCGCTGAATCGATAAAAACATCGATGTTTTGATTTCTTGGATAAAAGTTGATAAAACATCGTTGGATCAAAATAAAACATCACGAAATCGATGAAAAAATCGATGTTTTGATTTTCTGGATAATACTTGACAAAACATCGTTGGATCGAAGCAAAACATGGCTGAAATTCTTCTTTACATCGTTGTGTCGATGAATAATAACGATGTTTTGATTTCTTGAATAAAATTGAACAAAACACATCTTGAGAATAAAAGCCTCGAGAGAATTATAAAATGGATAAACCCACTTATCAGAAAGAAAATATAGTAACAGTCATCGCCCCTACTTAATATATTTTAAGCAAAATGTGAATGACACTAAACTTTTAACGAATATTTCCATATTTCATTTCCCTCTCTTGCCAAATAACTCAACTCTTAGATTTTATCTTGTCACCATCCCCTCAAGCAGCCTCCAAACCTAACCCTCACAATCTTCTCAAATTTGTTGCCTCTCTCTCATATAACAACTTATCTTTTGGGGCTATTTTGTGGGTTTCAACTTTCAATATTTGAGGCTGTTTTGTTGGTTTTGTAGTCAGAGAAAATATGGTCTTTTTAATGCTCTTACAGAGAACATGTAGTACGATCAACTAGATTCCTTTCGACTCTAATTTGCTCACATTATGTTTCGTGCACAAGCAATCAAGTGGTATGAACAGTTCAGGATTATGAAGTATCACTAAGATTTTCACACAATATAACTAATGATTTGTTTAGCATCCTGTTAGGAAGGGTTGCACTAGTAGTATCTTTAGTTTACTATTTCAGTTGTTGGATTTGATGTATTTTCATTTTGTGAACCTGATATTAGCACATGCTTGAATTTAGTTTTGATCAGAAGGCATTGAATCTGGTATCAGAACAGTTTGGATTATTAACTTCTTTTGTGTACAACTAAGTCATATATTGATATATGTAAGAATTTTTAGCATACATCTCATGATTTAAACTTTTAAGAGCAACAAAAGTGGATCTATGATTTGTACAATCTCAATTCTTGAAAATTAGGGGCATAAGTGCATATTATGTATAAATAATTATCTCCAGCTTTATTTTGTGTCTTTTTTGTAATTTGCATCCAAATATTAAGATCAACAAAAGTAGGTCCACAAATGTCAATTCACTGATATGTAAATTAATATTTTTGGCGAATGAACTCTTTTCTTTTTTAAATCTTGAAATTTTGTTCAAAAATTGAATTTATGTTATAATCAGTCGAAGTGTTCTTGAAATTATTATATACTCAATATATGGACCAAAACACACAAAAAAGAAGAGATTGTTATTCACTAACGGAACACGAGTAATGTTCTTTTTTCTATAGCATTATTTGACTACAAAAATATTTTCTCAATTCAAGGCACACAATTCAAATCAATTAGAGTTAAAATTATTTTGACTGAACCTATTCTTACATACAATCTTGTTCTATAATTAAATTTAAATTGAACTATTTAATTTTGTTTTCGAATACAGTTGAATAATTACATTTTTCCATTATTGTTTTTAAGAAAACTAGGTCATATGTATGCTAATTTGATTGTTTTTATATAATATGTTCCATCGCAAAAGCACGATCACGATACTAGTTTTATTTTGTGCACAAAGTAGAGCTTATCCGATTAATTAAAAAAAAAGATTCGAATACATGATTTTTTGGTTTACAAAAGAGACATAGTCATTAGCTCAAAAGTAACTCGGTCCTTACAAAAAATATAATTACGAAATTATTTGTATGTGATTATATATGGCATGGAGATAATAAATCTTGTGTCGGGTCACTTAAAGTTTCAGGTTATGCTGGTCAGGTCGGGTCGGGTTTTGGGCCATGTAGTGTCGGGTAAATTCGGATTTTAGGTCAGGTCGGGTCGAGTATCAGATCATCTGGTTTCGAGTCATTTCAAATTTCGGGTCATGTTGGGCCAGATCGGGTCAGATATCAGGTCATGTGATGCTGGGTCATTTATGATTTTGAGTCATGTCGGACCAGGTCGGATTGGATATTGGGTTATCTCATGTCGATTCATTTCAGGTTTCGGGTCATGTCGGATCAGGTCGGGTCGAATATGGGTCATCTGATGTCGAGTCATTTCGAGCTTCGGCTCATATCAAGTGAGGTCGGATCGGATATTGAATCATCTAATGTCGGATCATTTTCGGATTTCGAATCATATCAAGCTAGTCCAGATCTGACGGATTTGTCGGATCGGGTCGAGATCTGCCACCTCTACAAAATACATTAATGATGGATTAACTTGATCACACCTTGATTAATTGTCGTAAAAAAAGTAACTTCTAATTTAAAATGGAACATTCGAAATATTATCTTTACTATATTGATGTCAAGACATAAAATAATGTGTTATTTTATATTTTTTATTATATAAAAAATGAATTTTGCAACAATCTATATTTTATGTCATTTGAATGATATAAATGATTCTCAATATACAACTGATATTTAAAACTAATAATATATTTTGAGTAAAACTGTGGTGCTTCTAAGAGAACGAATGTAACTTAAAAACATCATTAGACATCTTTATATTTAAAGATGTCTACTGATGATTTTGAGTTAAAAACATTGAAGGTCTTGAACACCTTAATTTTTACTCATATATTTTTTATATTTTATTAATCCTCTTAAACTTGTTTAATTTGAAAGCTGTCAGCAAAATGATAATTTATCTCATTGACTCCCAATTTTTAAAGAATTCGTCGTGTTTTGCATTTCAATTATGCGTTTTAATATTTTACTCACGGATTCACCTAATAAAATGATTATTTATCATAGTTAGGGAATAAGTTGATGGGGTCGGTTATCATAACTCCAGATGGATAACTCAATTGCAATAATGATCCTCTCCATTCATCACCTCATAGTTAAGCACTACTTGACAAATAACAATTATAGCAAATAGCAACTAACAAACTATTGAAAAACACCCAAAAAAGAGCTCCGTATGTCCTAATTCAGCTGGGATATATATATATATATATATATATATATATATATATATATATATATATATATATATATATATGAGGAGGAATCAAATAATAAACAATTTTGGTGACATCAACTATAACAACAATCATTTTTTTTCATTTTCAAAGTTCAAATTGTTGATCCAAACCGTTGAATATGATCTCCACAATAAAATACGCTTGCATATCAAATTTTACATTTTTTTGAATTTTTTTACTATTTTTTAAGACGGATGCAAAAATATGCCAAAGTTACAACTACCTGAGTCGTTGAATTTTACACCCATCTTAATAAATAGTAAAAAAAATTCAAAAAATGTAAAATTTGATCTGCAAGAGTATTTTATTATGGAGATCATGTTCAATGGTTTGGATCAATAATTTGGACTTTGAAAATGAAAAAATGATTGTTGTCATAGTTGGTGTCACCAAAATTGTTGTCATCTGATCCCTTCACTATATATATATATAGAGAGAGATAGAGAGAAAGACTAGGGTGCTCCATGGAGCACCAAATCGCTCGTGATCCACATCCGTTATATTCAATTTAAAAATTCCAACGACCGATCCGAACCGTTGAACATGATCTACATATTGAAATCTACTTGGAGATTGAATTTTACATTTTTTTTGAATTTTTTGCTTTTTTTTAAAGAGGTAGAAAAGTTGCTAATCAAACGGTTTCTGGTGCAACAAAAATTGCAATTTTCTTATCTCTCTAAAAAATAGCAAAAAAATTAAAAAAAATATAAAATTCAATCTCCAAGTAGATTTAAATATGTAGATCATGTTCAACGGTTCGGATCGGTCGTTGAAAATTTTAAATTGAAGATACGGTGTGGAGTATTAGGGGTTTGGTGCTCCATGGAGCACCCTAGCCTATATATATATATATATATATATAATTGTGCTACTATGCTTTGCAAAGCGCGGTAAAACACGCGCATTGTGATTGTGGACCATTGGATCGTGCTTTGTGATTCGTGCCAACATGATGATCAAAGATCCAATGATTTCACAATCGCAAAGCACGCGTTTTGCCGCACTTTGCAAAGCATAATAGCACAACTCTATATATATACACACACACACACACAACTTCAATAATTGTTGCATTTACTTCGCAAAATAACAACCTGTAAATTCATCTACTCCACGTAGAGTCATAAGCCCATCCGAAATAAAAGAATGAATTTCCCCTATTTGCATATGCCGGATAGAATATGTTAGAAACATAAAGTCAACTTTTTTTAGTTATTGTTCGTAGGTTTACAACACACACACAAAAATCAGAAAATAAACTTGAACCCTTTTATGAAAATAGCTCATATCGAGACTTGAACTCTTGACCTTCTCCATAGAAATATTCTTCCTTACCACTACATTAGATATAGCGCAACATAAAGTTGACTTAAGATTGAAACTTAAAGTATAATTAAAAAAATTTGAATGCAGATTTACTCAACAAAATTTTAAGCTACTCAACAATTGCACAATTCTAGCAATTCAAATACACAATAAAAGATGAAACAAGAATACTCAAGAATTGCAAGAAAAGATAGAGAGAGAGAGCAAGAGAAAAAGTCAAGTGACACTCGATGTAACGTACGTGATTTGGCTTTCGTTGCTTACATGCATGAGACTCCCAATTCCACACCGAATAAAATCAACACTATAACAAAAATGTTTCACAAAAAGTTCCTCCACAAAACAAAGGATTCAATCCTTGGATCAAACAAAAATTCTTGCAACTCATAACAAAACTTACAAGTAATCACTAAATAATGATTAATAATGACTATCATATTACAACTCTAGCTCTCATAGTGATGCATGTTAGGTTGCTTGAACAACATACTCTCTGTGCTCTAAAAGTGCTCTTAATTGTTTGTAAATTTGGAGAGATGCTTTCTTGATCTTTTAGGAAGAAACATAGCTCTGTATATAGGCATAAAGTTTCCACAGATCTTCAAGGTGCAAAAAATAAGCCCAAGCATTACAACGCATTAACAAGACATTACGATGCCTTTGGAATTTTCCTTAAATGCCCTTCTTTATTCTACAGCTGATTTTTGGGCCCAAATTTGCAGGAAAACATTATAACTCCATGAGATCCGTTTATAACGCCTCTGAATGTGTTATAACTCATTCCCCATGTGTTACCATAATGCAAGTCTCGATTTTTCTTCACATTTTGAGTTTCAAGCATTCTGACTTCTGGACCCATCTGCTACATAACTATTACAACGCCCTGGATCCTATTATAATGCCTTCTAATGTGTTGTGACGCCTTCCCTAGTGTTACTGTAATGCAAGGCTCAGTTTTGCTTGATTTTGCATGCTTCTTGCATCCTTGTGCTTATCTTTACTTGCTCTAATGTACTTGTCTTTACTTGCTCAAGTGAGAGAGCAATATTTTCATGAATAGAGCTAAGAATAACGTTAATGGAATTACATTTTTGAACTTGAGTTTCTTAGACTCACTAGTAAGAGTAGTAGTATTGGACTCATATTTGAGAATCCAACATTCCTCAATAATATCTCAAAGACAAATTTAGATAGTTAACCATACACTTTTTTTCAATAAGAAAAATTCTTACTACCTACATAAAAAATTGTGGGTTTTTTGACAAATTTCAAAGAGATCAATTTCAATTCAAGAAAATTCAAGATTGCTAAGTTTGAACCTGTGGGATGTGATACCACTTGTTTGAAACTGAAAGTCTATTTAAGATTGGAGCTTAAGGTAGAATTAACAAAATTTGAATGCAGAAGCATATTTACTCAACAAGACCTTAAGCACTTAGCAATTGCACATTTCTAGCAATTCAAACACACAATAAAAGATGCAACAAGAATACTCAAAAATTGCAAGAAAAAATATATATATAGAGAGAGATCAAGAGAAAGAGTCAAGTAACACTCGATGTAATGTGGTTCGGCTTTCTTTGGCTTCATCCAAGGGACTCTGATTCCACACCAAGCCGAAAATCAACACTATAACAAAAATGTTTTACAAAAGGTTCCTTCATGGAACAAATGATCCAATCCTTAGATCAAACAAAAACTCTTGCACCTTACAACAAATCTTGCAAGAAATACTCAACAATGATTAACAATGGCTATCATATTACAACTCTAGCTCGCATAATGACTGAGGTTAGTATGCTTGAACAACATGGTTTATGTGCTCTAAAAGTGCTCTTAACTTATTGGGTCTATCAAACACCTGATATGACTAACTAGGGTTTAAAAAAAATCCGGGCGGGTCTACCCGCCCGTACCCGTGCCCGGATCCGCGGATCCCGAATCCACAGATCTATCACGGGTCGGGTTGGCCCCAAATCCTCCAAACCCGTCTAAACCCGTGCCCGTGTAGACCCGTGGACCCGACCCGTAGATCCGTGCAAAAATTCAAAAAAATACAAAAAATTCAAAAAAATTCAAAAATTCAAAAAAAAATAAAAAAATTCAGAAAAATTCGAAAAAATATATATATATATATTAAAATAATGTGCAGTTTTAAATTCAAAAATTCAAAAATAAATTAAAAAAATTTGAAAAAAATTCAAAAAATTCAAAAAGTTGGACGGATGCGACCCGACCCGCCTGGACCTGTGCCCGACCCGTCTGGACCCTCCCGGACCCTACCCGCCCAGGTTTATCACGGGTCGGGTTGGGGGTTTTGGGTTCGGACCCGTGCATACCCGCCCCGTCGTACCCATGGACCCGCCGTACCCGTGGATCCGGACGGGTACCCGACCCGCCCCGTTATTAAAAGCCTATGACTAACATCATGCACTCAGTTGCTCGATGTCTTTTATGCACAAGATACCATGTGCATACAAGCTTTTATTTTATACTCTCAAATAAAAGCCTCCACCCTATGAGAGGAATATTCTATCTAAAGGAAAAATAGATTAAATAACTCTTCTTTAAGGTGAATACAAGAGCTTTTTAGGGTGAAATTAGACTTCTAAAGTTTTATCGTTGGATTTCACCATACATCACCAACATTTTAGATTAAATATAAACATTCATCATGCTTCACCTATATTTGAGAGTATCAACCTAATTAGGGGACCACCCATACCTAAGGTATCTCAAAAGGAAACAAGACATATACCAACCTAATTAGGGGATTACTCATGCCAGTTACAGTTCAAACGTGTGCTAGTACCCATATCAGATTAGAATAGATTAGAACAATCATATCAAACCAAATCAGAACCAACAGTTCAAATAGCCAAGTGCTAGCACAAAGTATCAAATCAGATCAGATTAGAGCCAACTGTTCAAATAGCGAAGTGCTAACACAAAGTAATCAGATCATGTCGAAACCAACAGATCAGTACCAACATTTCAAATAGCCACATGCTAACACAAGATTCAGCCAACAGTTTTATATCAACACAATATTCAACCCTTCTACAATCCAATAATTCTAAAGGCCTTAAAGCAATCAAAAGAAAGAATTGCTACATCACTTAATCATTATTCTATAAATTAAATCCATTTGGAGTTTAGATTTTACCGAATAGAGGGGAGAGGAGATAAGGCATGACGAGAGGAGAAAAATACGACAACGGTCGTCGACGAGAGGATAAAAATACGACAACGATCGTCGGGTTGAAGGTGCCGGCGAGAGGGATCTGTGAAGGTGGAGGAGAAAAACATGAGAACATCTCTCTATGCTAGAGGTGGAGGCGGTCAAATAGGAAAGAGAGAGGAAGAAAGAGACACGAGTTTTTGCAAAGTTAGGATTGTAAATAGGGCAATGAATATTCAAAATAATCTTTAGCGTAGGTGGAGCTACGACAACGGTTATTTTAAAAACCATGCCTTAAGAGTAAAAAAAATTCTGCAAAGATAAGACAACAATTCTTTTTAACGTTGGCGTAGCTTCACCTATTCCAACGATTATTTAAATTAACTGTTGCCTTATCTCTAGTTATTTTTTGTACTTCTGCCAATGATGTTTAACAATTTCTTCAATAATCATTGTTTTATGGAGGTTGTTAAATCTCATTTCTGTTGTAGTGTGTGTATAAACTTTCGGTAGAGTGTATTCGATCCGAAGGTGATATCAGATAATCTGTGAAGTAGGCATTGCTTTGTATTGATCGAACTAAGTTACATCGAGTGTCAACTCTCTCTTCTTCTCTCTTTTACTATATTGCAATCTTTAATTGACTTCTTCTTCAATAATCTTGGTACTATAATGGTTAAGAATTGTGTTGACAAAGATCTTGGATAATTGACTTGATTGAATTGTTATATGCTTCTGCACCAAATTTGATAATTCTTATGACTTACATTCTACATGTATAATTTTAGTTTTTAAATTTGAAATATTTCAATAATAATAAGTGTGAGACTATGGTGCTTGCACAAACACAAGTACTCTATTTGCGACCACATATCTCAAATTTTAAAGTATAAATGATCGATTCGTTGAAAATATTTTCATACTAAAATCTACTTAAGAATCAAAATTTCAATTATTAGATTTTTTGTTCTTTTATTGGATGAGTTAAAAATTCATTAAATTGGAGAAGCATTTAATCATAAGATTAATACAATTTTTCACCCATCTGATAATATAGTAAAAAAAAAAATTGATCTCTAAGTAAATTTTAGTATGAACAAAGTTTTTCAATGATTCGGATCGACCGTTTGCACTTTGAAATTTGAATTATGTGGTCGCAAGCACGATAAAGTACGTGCTTACACAAACACCGTAGTTTTATAATAATAATAATAATAATAATAATAATAATAATAATAATAATAATAATAATAATAATAATCAATATTGGTGCCATGGAAAATAATGTATATATTAAAATATTCCATAACCATTTAATGTTGGATCCAGAGCAGCTTGGGAATGTTACATAACTTATAAAGTTGGTCATGACTCATTGATTCATGAGTAGCTCAGGGTTGGGTGTAACCTCTACTCTTCTAATTAACAACCTATATATATAATTATATATCATATAGAAAAACATAACCTACGACGACTAACTAAACTGCGTATCTAATTAGTAGCCTTGCATAGGCCACATTCCAATGTACGTACTACGCGTAATCTCTTGATTATAACTTTAAAAATTTTCAAAATCTCTTTGGTTTATTGGTTATTGGTTTGGCAGGTGCGCTTCACACGTGTGAGCTGTTCAAATTCCAAAGACATTTATTTTGCTCGAAGGAAAAACAACCAAATGTCAAGTCCTACCTAGTGTAGTGGTAAGACACAAGATCTCTATGGAGGAGGTCTGGGGTTCAAGCCTCGGTAGAGGCAATTTTAGGAGAGTTTCAAATTTGTTTTCTAATTTCTTTGTGGGTGTGTGTTGTAAGCCTACGGACAATGAATAAAAAAAGACTACCAAATAGGCGCATTAGCGCATGATTCTACTACTATTAATTAGGGTATTAATTTCTGCATGAACCGCGGCGACTGGGACTGTAAATGAGTAGGGCAGAGTACGGATGGAGCTATTTTTATATTTATATCGATTAAAATTTTGTTTATTCATATTCTATTCATATTCATTAATTTTTTTTTTACTCATATCCTACTCATACCCATAAAAAATTTCGGGTAACGAAACGGGGAACGGATGGGTAAAAAAAAAAGATAAAAAATTAATAAAAAATTGTATGATTTTGATAAATTAATAGTACCAAATAAATATATACTGCTAAATACAATAATAAATGACATTCTAGATATTACAAAAATCACAAAATTTCTTCTCATGTTACTTATACTACTTACTACTTGCTAATGAAACATTATCAAAGAAATAAAATGCAAATCAATTTTTTTTATCAATATACATGATGTATTATTTAATACTAAAACAAGATATGCATATTTCAATGATGTATAGTTTTTTTTAGAAATGCATATTTTCTAACTTTAATTTAGTAATTATTTTTAAGCTATGAATAATTATAATATATATATATATATTTATATAATTTACTCAATGGGTAACAAGTACGATATAGCTCTTACCCGTACCCTTACCCGATAAGTTAACGAAATTTTTTTCTTACTCATACCCATATCCGATAAGCTAACGAAAAAATCCTTACCCATATCTGCTTTAGCGGGTACGATACGGGTCGGGTAAACGACCAAAATGGTTTCATTGACAGCCCTAGCGGCGACTGTATCAGCTACGATCTCGAATATTATCGGACGAAGATCCAGCATTTTTCATTTAATTTGGATGATCCGATTAAGTTTGTTCGTAAACTAAATTTGTTCTTAAAACTTTATTTTATCAATATGGTTCTTAAATTTTTAAAAATGAACACAGAAAGTTCTTAAACTTTATTAAAAGAATTAATTAAATTTGACCTATATATGTAACTTATTTATATCAAACTTAATCCTGAATTCAAAAAGACTTAATTGATTTAAGTATAGTAACATCAATAGGAAGAGATAATACATTTTTCTTTTGAAAAGATAGATGGATAGGAAATTGTTCATTATTTAGAATTGGATATCAGAGTTTAACGATTTCAATTTTGAAGTAACATATATTAGAGATTTATGGAAAATACATGTTGCAATTCCTCTTAAAGATAACATAATTATTGAATTAGTTAGGGAAGTAGTATTGTGGTCAATTTAGTTAGAAATGAATAATATTTGTGTGGCACCACCTCATGTCCTGTCCGATTTATACTTCTTCAATATTACGTAAATAAAAGTTTAATTTAATAAGTACATTTATCATATTTTCCAAATACAGGACCAACTGAGTATACTTAAAAAGTTAATGGAATGACATGGTGCAAATAATTATGTTTAGAGGCCAACTTGATATATATTTTCAAGAAAGATAAATAACTAATTTGATTCCATTTGAAAATTAAGTTTAAGGACCAAAGACCTACTTGATTTGTGTTTTCTTTTCTTTTTGCAAATTTTGGACCAATTTTTTTTTGTCTTCAAAATTTATATAAAAAAATAAGTTAGTCTTTACACTTCTATTTGCAACAATTTGATCATTTATTTGCTCTTTTCATAGAAAATAAAATTTCTTCAATTCTTATATTAAGAAAATATATTCAACAGTTTGCTCGGTTAACATCCTAAACTTTGTACCAAGAGTAAAAAATATATTATTTTTGTGTGAGATGATCAATAATTATGAATTGATAACTATTATATAATTATGTATTCATATTTTATGCCATGTCTTGAGAAGTTCAGTTTAAATTAGTAGATTCTTTCGTTATTATAATAAGACTTAAATATAATTTTGAACTTGAAAATTTTAATTTCTTTTGACTTTTTTTCTCAAATAACTTTTTTTTAAGGTTGCATTTTAATGATATTTTTGAATGATTAATAAAATTTAATGTTGAGTCAAATTTGATACATATTGTATGGATCATACAACGAAAAATCGTATGATATGCTGAAAGTGTATTTATAATTTCTGATTTTAATTATAAATATTTTTAAATGTCAAATATTGTACTATTGATGCAAAATCAACTTAATTGCACGAGTATTGATGATAATCAAATATTGTAATTGATTTGAGTTCAAAATTTTGTTCAGCTATATATATCACTCACTCATTAAACACACAGCTCTACTATTTAAAATTTTAAGTTTAAACAACAATTTTTAATATACCAAGTGAATATATCATGAAAGTTTGATCGATATATTCTTTAGCTGCACTACAAAAATAAGATATTTCATACTTTTTAATGTCTCTAATATAAAACTATATATATATAGAACCACCCCCCCCCCCCCCCCCACCATCTAAATCAAAATTCAAAATGTCTAAATTAGTCTAAACTCTCAAGTGAACAAGTAGTACTTAATTTCTAAGATTGAGAGCTGTTCATCATGTTAAATGCCAGGAACTGGAGATCTCCAATCTCGCTGTGACCCCCAAATTTTCTCTTGTTACATTGTACATATTGATTTGAGGTAAGTTCATCTTTTAACACTGTGTCTGGCATCAATGGTGCACCTTGAGCAGTGTAGTAATCAGCAGTATCATGTGGTGATCTCTTGGTGCAACCTAGTACTGGTTTTTCAGTACTCTGATTTCTCTGAGACGATTGTACTTCAACAAGGCTATATGCAATTTGTGCCTTTGTTTGCACCACTTGGGCTTTCAGGATTGCCACCTGGTAGAATAAAATGGAAAATTAATAAAATATAAAAGCTCAGAATTTTGAATGTTAAATCAGTAACTTTGAGATGCGCAGGTTAGTTTGATATACTATGATGCGCATGATTGCATACATGCTCAGTGGCGGAGCCATGCACTCATGGGCAACAGGGCAAGTTCGGGCAAGTGTCTGGCTCGATTTTTTAAAAACGCAAAATTTAATGTACTTTAGTTATTTTTAGCAAAAAATGAGTTTTAAGGATATTTTAGTGGATTTTAGTGGATTTGTGTCCGAGTTTGATTTTAACTTCAGTGTCCGATCGTAGTTGTGTCTGAGCTTAAAAAGCCTCAGAATCCGTTCCAGACATGCTTGAGACAAGTAGGCCAAGGTTTAGGTACAAAAATGCACCTCTTTCTGTATTACTTGTATATTTGATTTAAAAAGGCAACTATTGTTTCTCATATCATTGAATTTGCACATAAGTACATAACATGACATATTACAGTTCCATAAAATGTTGAACCTGATAGATGGAAGGGCTAAACTATTATTTCATATTGTGTTGCTTCAATTTGATATATATATATATATATATATATATATATATATAGCTTATACCTGCCCTATATATTGTACCATTATAACATCTGCTAATAATTTGTAATTTTGTATATATATTCATGCCGGGCACAAAATAATTCATATAAAATCTTAATTAAGCTGGCACAATTTGAGAAAATTAAACCTAATATAACACACGCACACGCACACGCACAAACACACCTGTTGTTGCAGAGCGAAGATATGGGCCACACACCCATAGACAGGGTCCTTGATCCTGGCCTGAGCCTCATATGCAATTGTGACCACAGCCTCGCACCTGTCGGTCACCGGCAGGTGCATCAAAAGCTTTGACACATTACTCGCGCCAAACACCTTATGGATAGCCGCAAACTGCGCAGCACCTTGATCACAACTGAAGTACGGTGCAAATACGCAGTCTGATACGCACCGCCTGCGCAGGAACTTGCATGCACCGCACGGTGAACCGATCCCAGTTGCCATGGTTTTGTTCAGACAGGTTGAAACTGATCAACTTGTGTCAAAACCAGATAGATATACTGTATATATATCTGAGAAGAGGGACAAAGAAAGGGAGAGTGTATGGTTCAAAGGGAACAAGGGTATTGATGGAGAGTTGAATAAAGGGGAGTCTTCGTTGAAATATATTTTGAAGGTATGTGCTTTGAATAATATAATAGACACCTTTAACAGATAGTATAAAATATGGAGATAAGATTAATGAATGAGTTATGACAATGTAATAAATTAACTATGAATTATGCGCCGAACGCCGCACTAAGAGGTAGCTCGTTTTGTTATGACATTGCTTCATTTATTTGTTTGGTATATAGTTTAGGTTCCCATCGTTTCTTGACGGTGATTTCTCTCTTATTTTATTAGGCAAGAAAAAAAAGCAATTAAGGGAAATTAACCTCCATTTTTCATTTGAAATTGGACTCCATTGGTATTGCAAATTTAACCAAAAAAAACCAATTAAATTAGATTTGTATAATAATTGTAGTATGTGTGTAAACTTTTATATAATCTAGCTATTTGATATTTTTGATATATATTTCTAAAATTTACAAAATATATAGAAAACCAAGTGGATGTTTTCTAGTGATATTTAAGTTGGCAGGCTTAAATCAATCTTTGCTTAATTAGAGATTTTAATATTATATATTTATATTTTCATTTCTTTGATAACACTTTCACATATATTAAATAATACTTTTTAATTAATAGAGATACAGATATAAAAGCGAGCATGGAGGCATGGATAGATGTATGTAAAATCAACGAGGATTCACTTGCACAAACGCCAGCTATTTGGGTTTTCTCTTCCATTATTTTAAAGGATTAGTTTCGACTAATTCGTGCAACATCTTTTGTCTTGTAGTACATAACTCATTTGCTCTAAAATATTAATTTCTACACCTAATCTACACACCTAATGTATTTAGTTTAATTGCAATCAACGCCATCTCAGTGCATGGCATGTATTATATCATACTATTACTACCATGCTTACTCATGGCTGCCAAAATTTTAACGATTCAGATCGAATCTTACTCTTCACCATGATGATTCAACAACATAGACAGAACATCAACATCCGCTTATAAACTGCCAATCGAATTATCAATGAATTTACTCTTCTCTGATACATCTGCAATAAAAAATACCTGATGTGATTTGGCGTTCGGAATTGTCAATTGTGAAGCTGATTCATGTGATTCGAAAGATTATATTAAGTTTAGAACCTTAATAGAATTAATAAGAAAAGATTATCTAGTGTACACTTTTAGTTAGAAGCGTATTTCTTTATGTTTTGTTGAGTTAGAACTTGTCTGGCTTCCGTAAGATGTTTAAGTTCTCGTCAAGCTTCTGAGAAAACTTGCTTATAAAACTTGTTCTGTTTGAAGTTACCTGAATTGAAGATATAATTAACCAGCTTTCGAGAAGAAACGAAAGCAAGAGACAAGTTGTCACTTGGAAAAAAATATAATCAACTACAGATTTTTTTCCCCCATTTTTTTTAACTTAAAACGTGGTAAAAAAATAAGGATACAACTGTGAATTCCCCCTAGTTAGTCTCGTCAAAACAACTTGCAAGCATGAAAACATTCTTCATCTATGGGAGGTGATTAATACAAGCAGGTTTGCAATTGATACATCAATATTTTCACTTTACAAGCATGGCAGCAAATACCCAGTCCACAAACAGCCACATGATTGATCCAGCAGCTCCCAAAAGATTTTAACTAATTAAACCAAGAACACAACAGAATCTCAACCAAGCCATTGTGTGCAACGGCGGTCCCCACTTCCACCGACAGCACGGCGGATGCTGATCTTCTGGTGCGCATATTTCTCCTGAAGACTCTCGAAGGCGTTGACATCCAGCTTCCCAGTCACCGACTTACCCTGCCGCCTTCTTATCTGTTGCTCCTTTATTGACCCCCACAACTTCTCTATTGCCTCCCTCTGCTGCTTTGTGAACCTCTGCACATTGTCAAATGCATGCTTCACCAGTATGTCGATTGCTGTTTGTGTCCTGCAAAGAACATGTTTTAGTGGAAATATCAAATAGTTGTGCAGCCTAGCTGGAATATGTACATGAAATTTTGATTTTGAAAATATTCGGCCATATAAAATGCAAGATTTATTGAGGACAAGATGTACAATTTGTTGACCAGGGGTCAAGTGAATGCTGGGGTAAGCATTGTTGCTACTGGAATACCAACACTGTACCAGAAAATACTAGTGTTATTACTTTGGCCTATATCCATTAGCTTCTTTGTGAATATTTATTATATTTTATGTTATTCCCACCCCTTCTGGAAATATTATGAACCAAATGCTTAAAGCTCACAATGTCCTTAAATGCATCTATGCACCAAACTAAAATACTCAAAAAATGAAACTGGGTTCCCAATGTTCAGTACACACCTAGCACAGCTTGCTTTAAACTTAAAATTTATGCAGATCACAATAATATATACAAATATGACAACTATGAAAAACTAACCATGTTATCCTATATCGCTTGGCAGCAATTTCCAGGCATTTCAGTAACGCTTCTCTCTGTAATTTCATAAATCTCCTCAACTCATTTTCTTCTTCCTTTTTATTCGGATTGGAAACCTCTTTCCCTCTAGATATATCACGTTTCTGTGATTCGTTAGCAAACAAATTGTCCAATCCAAATGGATCAGCTAATGCATTATCTTCTTCTTTAGTCTCAGTGCCTGTTCCACTTGCAAGGATTTTAGCTGCAGCGAGCGAGTCGGCTTCTTCTTTGTCATCATCTGCAGTTGCTAGAGGGAGGTTCGATATAGCTTCTTTAATCTTAGTAACCACCTTTGAGAACTGTGTGGTGAAATTAAGTATACAATCGTTAATAGGGTTTAAATAATTTAGATTCCATAGCAATGATCTTCCATAGGATAGGGAACATGGAATATAAACAAAAATGAAATATCAAATTTGATCTACTGGGGCAAGACTTGGCATGCTGGTGCATACCATCCTTCTGATGAATCTAGATTATGTACCAAAACAAGGACAAAATTACAAATACGCACAAGACTGTCAAGTTAGTTCGGACATTATTTTCCTGAGTATCAGTTATCAAATATTTGCAACTTTTTATGGAGCTCGTGATCACAGAAATGATTTTTAGTACCTCAAAGTAGCTTTAGCCTTGCAAAGTGTCAATGATCAGGCCTGTGAAAGTAACCAATTTAAGAATCCTTACAAACACAAGCATTCAAACTTATTTTTGTTTCCCACTTACCTGTACGTCACTTTTACTTCAATTGAAAGTTACAAACCAATTCAGATTATACCAACAATCACCAATAACTCACTCGACAGTCGATCTTGCGATCCGCTGATTGACTCTTGCATGGGTTTTTTTATTGTTGGACAGAGAAAGGCTAAAAGATGTTAAAAGATGAAACAAAACCGATAAAGATACAGAATCAGAAAGGATGGAGAGAATTCAAACCCATTCGAGTCAAGCATTCCATCCGGACTATCAAAATACCTCCGAGTTTAGCACCTGACAGGATTTCTAAAATCTGACCGGAATAACAGTTATATCAAATTAAAATTTATTTTACATTCAAAAATCAAAATATCATAATTTCTTATAACATGAGCCAAAAATCGAAGGGGAGCCTTGGCGCACTGTCGCCTTGTGACCAGGAATTCATGGGTTCAAGTCGTGGAAACAGCCTCTTGCAGAAATACTGGAAGAGACTGCATACAAAGACCCCAAAGTGGTCCGACCCTTCCCTGAACCACGTGCAAGCAGGAGCTACGTGCACCGGCTGCCCTTTATGTAGCGAAAAATCATGAATTTTTTTTTACTACATTTGAACACAATATAAATCATAATTGTTTACATTCTTTTATTTCATTTTTTTTAAATTGAAATTAATAAAAAAAAAATTGATATGATATTTATTTATAGCAAATGTCACTCAACTGGCCAAGATCATAATTGGAGTTTTTTTATCGTAGCAGGTCTCCGATCCTAGTCTATTTTTATCATGTCAAATTCGATTTGCGGTCATAGAAATCAGAGCTCAAATTTGGCACTGTTGCATATCTACTATTTAAGTAGCTTAATATGGGTTTGCTGTAGAGTCAAATTTGAGTTGTGACTTCTGCCGACTTGTTAAAGACTTGTCATGACAAAAACTCAAACTCATTGAACGGAGCCGAACTTGTTACCAAAAAAAATTATTACTAAATACTAATATTGTTTTAGCAAGTTCGACTTGACGGACAATAATTTGTGTTTCCGATCTCAAAGTCTTCGATTGGTAAATATTTGAATCTATTTTCATCATGTCAAGTTCTATTTGCGGTTGGGTATAAGTCGTAGACCAAATTTGGTTCTATCGCACAATCCATGTTAAGAAAATGAGTTTGCGACATAGCCTAATTTGAACTGCAATTTCTACTGATAGCAAATCAAACTTAACACGATAAAATAGAGTAGCATATCAGCCTGTCGAGCACTTGCAATGATAGAAAACTCAAATTATAACTCTGTCGAGTTGGGCGACACTTGCTATAAAAAATACCTTAATTTTTTGTCAATTTGAATCTCTACAAAAATATGAAATAAAGGATGCAAAAATCGAGTTCAAATTTAATACTAATATTTTGATAGTTTTTTCTACATGTTATATGAAATTATAAGCATTCAAAAATAAAAATTAGTTCAATATAAGATGTTAACTGCTCGGATTCTGAAAATCCGGTTGGGTACTATACTCGGACATATTTTGATAGTCCGGACAAAATGCTCGGCTAGGATGGATTTTGATTCTGTCCTTTTCAGGTTCTGTAGGTTTACCAACTTTGTTTCATCATTTAAGATTTTTCAGCCTTTTGTTGTCCAACAACAAAAAAGCCCCTCTTGCATATCATTCACTTTCAATATGTACGTATACATTAATTCAAATACCAACATCAATATGGCAACATAACAAAGAAACCAAATCAAATAAATTTGCACCTACCACAAAGCTATCATCAGTGTGAAGATCATTTGCTACAACAGCATGCAATGTCCAAATGACCAATTGATTATTCTGTTTCTTGTTGAAATGCTGAGATACAAAAAGGAAGCACGAGTGAGCTCAACGGATGTTAAGAAAAGGTTATAGCAATTAATAATGATTTTTTACATGGAAATTTCTGTGTAGTGTGTACTAGTATAAATGCATCATATGCTTGGCTCGTTATTACTCAAGAATATCCACAGCTTTGCCTCATTTTCTTACTTTTTGTTCTTTTGAAAGGTAGTTGGCTTATTTCTTTAGATCCATTCAGGAGTCTAGCTCAAAGAAGAATGGATAAGAAAATACTTAACAACACCGCTTATACAGTGTGCGGGCCTGGTACGATAATTTGTCGCTTGAAAAGAAGCTCAAGTTCAAGTACTATTGAACCCGGAAGCAAGCTGGCTCTGGAACAACTGACTGAGCTATCTAATTAGGTATTATTCCAAGTTACTGTTCCTGAGTTACAAAACATAAATAGGAGGATGTACTCCGCCGATTACATAAGACCTAATATGATTATGGGCATCACACCAGTGACCAGACTATCCAAGTCCAAAGAAAAATTAGAAAAATAAACGAATGACAATAACAACTCCAACAAACACCAAGTCTTATGGTTTTACACAAGACAAATATCAATAATGCCCTGACAAATAAACTTTCGTCACAAGTAGTTATCATAGACTTTTCCACTCCAGTAATATTATTTAAACTTTTCTATTTTTTTCATGTATATCCTATATTTTCATCAAGATAGAATATTTTGCCCCTAGTGATGTCCAGTTGAATACTACTTAATAAAAAAAATAATAAACATATATCAGACAATTACAGAAGAAAATATATATGACGTAAAACATGATTAAAACATACCTCAGCAATATCCTGAGCTGCAGTGAAAAGTTCGTGATAATCAGCCCGAACTGAGGATTCATTACAAGTTGATAGAGACTGCATAGCTGCCTCTAACACAGTATATAATTGATCGCTTGTCCCTTCCTTGACGCTACCCGCTTGGATCAGTTGCAATGCCAGCTTGGAGGCTTTGCTGAACTTCGATGGGTTCTTTATGTGAGAAGCAATTTTTTGCATTGCCTCTATAATTTGAGTCTCAGAAGCATCAACAGTTGTTCTGAATCTGAGTCGCTTACCAGATGCTAATTCACAGGGTAGGAAAATTCAAGCAGAACAAATGAATTACTGACTTAAATATTTTAAAGAGAAATTTATGGTGCAAGGATAAAGATAATTAAGATTCCTATAGGTGAAGGTAGAAAACAACCATCAAGTATTCCAAATTAATAACACACTTTCTTGCAGATTTATAATTGGTATTGGTAATGCTATTGCTATTAGGTTAATTTCCTCCAAGGAGCTTCAATCTAATAGGAATGATAATTAGAGAGTATGTCAGTAAAGTAAGAGTTGCTAAGGTCGTGTAAGGCTCTATCTGCTTCGAAGGTGCTTTACTTCAGGTACTGAATAGCTTCGCTAAAAGCTGCTAGGTAACAGAAGAGTACCTTCTACTGCACACACTAAAATTTGAGCATTTGTTAGAGATTTTGTCACTATAGGTTCTGTAACAGTGTGAAATGGACACTGCAGATGATAACTGATTCGAGCACCATTTGAACTATAACTCTAGAAGATTTCTATGTGCTTTCTTTTATTTCACTTCCCAGTCCTTAATTTGCAAATTTACAATTTAACGAAGGTTAAAATTTGGCCAAATTGATAACAAATAAAAGAACCGAGGAATAAGCAATGTGTGTTCTTGGACATAACTATCTTAATAACATAATTGCACAATCAACTACTGACGTAAAAAGATATTACATGGTAACCAAACCTTCTTCATTTGCATCGGAAGGTGGATCCGCAAAAGAGGGTTTGCTTCGCTTGAGAGCACTCTTAGGAGGCGGAGCTGTCAGCAATACAAAATTCCGTTAACCAGAGAAAATAAATACATATTAGATGGTGATAAATTTTAAAGAATGAAGTAGATCAAGAAAATTCACAAACCTTCTTTTGTTGAATCGGAGGGAGGGGGCTGAGAGGAGGGTTTACTCCGCTTGAGAGCGCTCTTCAGTGCGGGAGCTGGAGGAGGTACGGGACCTGAAACAGGAGCAGGGGAAGGCGATCTCCGGCGCTCCGGCGCCGACGGCGGAGGCAAACCCGCGAATATGTCGTCCGCCATCGTCTCTCTCGCGTCTAGATCGGTTGAGGGGTACTATCGCGAGGGTTCAGTGCGAAATGGAATGGAAAAGGGAAATTTCACTGTTTGATCCCTAAGATATTTTCAAATAACGAAACATAACTTGTCCTTTGAAGTTTGATTATTCTATTTGTGTAGTATTTTCAATGTTTATATAATAATTTGTAAAAAGATCAAGAAGGTAAATGTTTCATAGACAAATCTAATCTAATATATTCATGGCGTGATATGACCGTCACTGTTCATTTCCTGTTCATTTCCTGTTCATTTCCACAGTAACATGAACAGTGTTTTCAGTGTTCATGCTACAATAAAATCACTGTAGATTATTTTTTTAGATTTTTGCAGAAACAATTTCCTGTTTTTTATATTTATTTTATTTAAACGATTTATTATTATAATACGAAAGTTTAAAATTTAACTTTTTCATGCGAAGCGCGAGTGTGGTTTGCTAGTTTTCTGTTGTAAGTTGATAGTATTTTTGTGTGTGTTTCATGATGAATTTAATTAAATTCAGCTATATTAATTATTCACATAGTATAAAAGTGATGGATATCATTATAAATATGTTCTTTACTTGATAATTTTATTAGTACAAAATAAATAGATATATTAAATATTTTTATAATATCTTCAAATATGTTATTGCATTGTTTTAAATTTTCACATAGTGTTGACATTTTTTTAGTTTGAACAAAAAAATAACTTACCTAAATTAACGGATGACATCCTATATATTTTTCTTTACAAACTCACAATCAATTATGCAAAAAATCGAACTGATCAATCAAATATTACACATTCTTCACCGATTTACAACTTTTTGTATTTTTTTTCAATGAACGACTACATAAGTAATAAAATAACACAAATAACTAAACATATTCAAATGTGTCATGTGTGCGATGGCTCTTCACATCATGCATCTATCTTTACATGTGTCGTCACTAGAAGAGAAAAGAGATTTAGCAACTGCAAAATATTTTGTTTTCTGTTGCTATTTTTTATCTTTGCAATATCAATTGTGCAAGACCACTATTTATGTAACATAAATTATGTAATTTTTAATTTTCTTTTTCTATAAATATTAAAACATAAATTGCAACACTAAATTGCAAGATCAAATTCATGCAGCAAAAAAAACACCACAATTTCGTCGAACATGCCTAAAAAAATCTCACCAAACTCGCTAAAAGCAAGAGAAAAGCTAATTTCGACAAAAAACATCCTCTTGGATCATGCCATCATTTGTGTAAAAATAGTGTTATCTAGATTAGTCGTTGAAATAGTGGCTACTTTTTGCTATCTAGGATAGTGAAAAAAATAGTGCTAATTTAGTACTATCTAGATCAGTGAAAATGTTATTTAGATTGTATATTTGAAATAGTGATAGTAGAAATTAGTAAAATAATGAATTATTTTAGTTTTTAAAAGACAATAATAGTAAAATATTAATATCAATTTATAATAAAATAATAATATAATAATAACACAAATGACAATAATAAAAAATAATAAAGTAAATAATATAATAAAATAAAATAATAATAATAATAATAATAACCACCATAATAATCAGTATTATTTTTATGATCCACACCTCCTTTGTTTCTAATTCCCCCTTCTCTCATTGCAACATCTCTCTCTCTCTCTCTCTCTCTCACGTTCGGTTGCTCTCGAATCTCACTCAGGCACGACGCTTCCAATTTCCTTGCTCGAGGCTTCTCACTGTTCATCTCTCTTTACTCTCACAACGATAAACTTTAATGAGGATGTGACGAGTCGCTTCAGGACGTGGCTCTCTCTGTCATCGCCACCCTCAAGCCGATCTCAAGCTCTCTCTCCTCATTCTGTCTTTCTTTCTGGTCGAAACTCGGAATCGGCGACTAGTATTTCATTGTGAAAATCAATTTTCTCAGGCCTACTCGAGGGCTTACTCGAATGAAGGTATGGTGATTTGCTCAGACTCACGGATCAAAACAAAACATTGATTAGTACATGTAGGCTGTGCTCCAGCGCCAACGGATGCAAGGGAAGGAAAGGTAAGGAGGTGTAGGGAAGGAAGGTGACAGAAGGGGAAGGAAATAAGCTTCTCCGTTACTTGCTCCAAAATCGACGACGGAGAGGAAGGAAGGAAAGGGTCTAATTTGATTCAGCTCTACAAAACCTCCTTTATCCTCCAATCTGGGAGGTAACGAAATTGATCCGAGGGAAGGAAAGTTGTAACCTCCAAATCTTCTTCCTTCCTCTGTAAAAACTTACTGGAGCAAGGAAACCATTAAAATTCACCTCCCCTTCCTTTCCTTCCCTTCTGATTTTATGCGCTGGAGCAGACCCGTAATCTCCATCCGTCCATGCACTTTCAAGGATCCATGTGTGATAAAATTTAAACCTTAATTTAAAAGTTTCCTACATTAATTTTTAAAATAATGATTAAATTTGTTTTTGACAATTAGTAAGAAAACATATCAAATTTAAAACAAAGAAAACATTCAACATATCAAATTAAAGAAAACATTCAGCATCATTCAACATATCAAATTTAGTTCAGCATTTAACAACAAAAATAAGAACTACAATTAAATAAAACATTACTACGAAATGTTCAAATATTCAAATACAACATTACATAATGAAATATCAAGAACAAAACACTTGTTTCATCAGTCATAAGTCTTCTTATAGAACTCCACTTTCCTTTTCAATGATTCTTTGTTGTAAGCCTATAATCAAGTCTAATTTAGAAATTATAACATATATAGAGGTGAAAGGTTTACACCATCTTTGTTTTTGAAATTGTAGAAAGTTTAGCACCTAGATAATAAAAAATCAAAGATACAGGTGCGGCTATATATATCAAATTTTAATTAAAAAATTAATTTAATATATCAAAATAATATTTTTTTTAGTATAACTAAATATTTGTTCTTCAATACCAATGAGTTATTCTTCTTTAATGCTACATTTTTTCTTCTTTAATACCACATGAAAAAAGAGTATATAGTAAAAAATATCAATATAGACACAAATGCATGTGTAGTGCAGTGGTTGGAAGGTTGAGAGCAAGGAGAATTTGGGTGTTAAGATCCCAGGTTTGATTCTAGCTAGGAGCGCACACTTATTTTTGCACAATTACACATCTTCATGGATCTTTTGTGGTATAAACTGAAGTACTCAAGCCGCACCTAGCCCTTGACCGAATCCCCTTGTTTGACCGATTAAAATAATACTGTTCGCCACCTCACTCGGTTCGCATTCGATACGGGTTTAGATGTATATCAGAAGCACCGGGGTAATCCAGGTTGCTAATCAAACGGTTTCTGGGCTAACAAAAGTTGCAATTTTTCTACCTCTCTAAAAAATAGCAAAAAGATCAAAAATAAATAAATATGAAATTCAATATCCAAGTAGATTTCAACATGTAGATCATGTTTAACGGTTTGGATCGGTCGTTGAAGTTTTCAAATTGGAGATACGATGTGAAGCATCAGTGATTTTGTGCTCCATAAAGCACCCTAGCCTATCTCTCAATATATATGTTCATCAGCATTCAAACTTGAATAATAATGAATAATTATATCTGTATATCATCTCCGGCCCGTTAAATAATCTCATCAACGTCTCTGCAAGACATGTTGTTATTGTATTCAAGCATTAGTACTAATTAATAATCCTAGTTGAGTTGTTATAATCGTGAATATGTAGTTAAGTGTATTATATATTATGATTGTCCAAGTTACTTTTTATTATTATAATATCGCAGGTGGATAGTTTATTTACTGCATATTTATTTAGCTAGGTGAACTGATATGGTCGATCGATATTGCCTAGGTGGATCTTTGATATTGTCAAGGCAGTTTCTGATAGAGCACAATGATAGTTGATTAAACAAATTATGAACATACAAACGATGAATGGCAATTTAGATATTGTATTCACTACTAGAATTGTTAATATTACTGTAGGAGAAAAAAAATGCATTTTCGTGGAAATAACCACGAAAAAAGGTAATTTCTGTGGAATAGCCACAGAAAAACTTTCACACAAATACTCTCAACACAAATACTATTTTTTCCGTCCAGCACCACGGAAATAATCTTTTCTGTGGACTTAACCACGTAAATACTTCCACGAAAATAATCCACTAATGAGCTATTTTTGGGCCACTAGACACTTCACGGAAATAATTATCCACAAAAATAATAATTCACATTCACAGAAATAATAAATCATATTCACGGAAATAATGATGCACTGTTTCCATCAAATATAATTATTTTCCTATAAACGTGTCTAACAAATGGCACTATTTCATTTGTTATCATTTGATAATTATTTTCAATTTATGATGCATATTTACATTCAATGATGTAATTGGTAATAACTTCGAAATTTTCAAAATTGCACAAAAATGAAAAAAATCATTTCACAACATATTAAAAAATATTTTAAATCTCCACAACAATTTCATTTACAAACAAAACTAACATACATTTTCCAACTAAGATCTACAATAAATAAGTATTTGATAAATCAAATTAATTACTCTGTGCTCTAGTAAGCTATTGTTCAATTCATTCACATTTGCCCCTTCTCATTCACTATTTACTTCTGCAATGAAATTCATCGTACATAAAAAACAAGTATAATTAGGTCATATAATTTTTCAATGTACCAAAATGATCATTAAACAAATTAGTGTAATCAGTCATGAATACTACCAAGAAAAAAAGAGTTTAAAATTTCAAATTTGATTAGGTAGGATCTTACATACTTGTAATTCCTAGGGCTTCTTGAGCAGACTGAGAAACAGAACCATCCATGGTAATTTTGACTATCTCCATCAATGAAGTTAAACTATTCCATGATAATTGAAATTTTTCATTACTTTAAGAGCTAGGGTTGGGGATAAAAAAAACATTTATTTTAAATAATCATTACTTTAATTTTTTTTAATTCTGAAACGCAAAGGCAACACTTATTTTAAATAATTGTTGGCGTAGCTCCACATACGCCAACGGGTTATTTTAAATAATCCTTGGCGTTACCTTATTCTCAGAGATTTTTTTGCACTTCTATCAACAATGTTTAATAATTTCCTCAATAATTGTCATTTTATGTGATTGCTAAGTCTACTTTCCGTTGTTGTGTTCGTTAGTTATGTGGAACTAGTAATCGTACTCATGCCAAACAATGAAAGATATTATGAACGAAAAAAATCATTTAACTTGCGTGTTGCTCAAATATTATTTTTGCCTTTAGCACATTTTTGTGAATTATTCGACACATATTCAATATTATTTGTTCATGTCATTTAGTTACATTAACAATATTTGCTGAAAGAAGTGCTTTTACAATTGAAAAATATATTTTTGTCCATAAAAAAAAGTAAGACCACAGAACAAATGAATGCATCCATTACTTAGAGACTTTATTAGATAATAATATAGATAAAAAAATCATAAAAAATGTTTAGAATGAACTATGAACGTTTTTTTCAGTTAGAAATCTCGGATCTCCTTCTTTGTACAGGGTTCTAAACGAAACCCTAATTAATTCTAGTACTTCCTTTCTCATTCATATATTCTCCCCAAATTCCCTGCAGGTATCCTTCCCTTAAAACGGACCCTCCGATCCACAGCCAAGATCCTGCACCTAGGCACAATATTGAAATATCATCAATCCTTTCATTTTTAATTAATTAATTATCTCTCTCTCTCTCTCTCTCTCTCCTCTCAAGTTTCTCTGTGTGAAAACCGTCTTCTTATTGGCTTCGTCTTCTCCCTTCTCTCATTTCCTGAACCCACCACTTGTCTTCGCTTAAAGAGTTTATGAGAAAAACCATTTTATTTTCTATCCTAATCCAAGTACAAATTATACATATCTACACAGTTCTTTCTTTCATTATTTTATATATCCAAGAGTGATGCAAAAAGATGCTATTTTAGGCTCTTAGATTCTTCGCCTTCTAGTCAGGTACTCTTTTATCTGATCTCTCTCTCTCTACTTCGCGCACCCACTGTCAACACACACGCGCGCCTGCGCACACAAACAGATTTGTTTCTGGATCCTTTTTTTCCTCTCAAAACCAGCGCAGTCACGAATTAAGAACTTAAATTGTTTCTATAGATCCTCTAATTAAGAAGTTCAAGAAAGAAGACCTAACAACACAACCAGCTGCCAAGCTGGCGAACCGGTGGTGGGCTGGGCACTTGGGTTTAGCCGGGGCCTCGGAGTCCGGCTCCTCTGCTGGCGGTGGCACAAACAATCCGACCCAATTAGAAACCCCTCAAAAGCCTGATTCCTCTACTGAACCAAACGATGATGATGAATCCCCAAAGGAAAACAGTGGAAACACCGGTGAGCCCACAGAAAGTGCAGTGCTGACTGGAAACCGTCGCCCTCGTGGCCGACCCCCTGGATCAAAGAACAAACCAAAACCCCCAATTTTTGTGACACGCGATAGCCCTAATGCTCTTAGGAGCCATGTGATGGAGGTTGCTGGTGGTGCTGACGTGGCAGAGTCCATTGCCCAGTTTGCCAGACGTCGTCAGCGTGGTGTCTGTGTGCTTAGTGGCGCTGGAACTGTTGCCAATGTGGCGCTTCGTCAGCCATCAGCTCCTGGTGCTGTTGTGGCTCTACACGGACGGTTTGAAATTTTATCTCTGACGGGGACGTTTCTGCCAGGCCCCGCGCCTCCAGGCTCGACTGGTTTGACAGTGTATTTGGCTGGAGGTCAAGGACAAGTGGTCGGGGGAAACGTTGTGGGTTCATTGGTAGCAGCTGGTCCTGTAATGGTAATAGCTTCGACATTTGCGAATGCAACTTATGAGAGATTGCCGTTAGAAGAAGAAGAGGAAGGAGCTGGCCCGGGAGGTGTTGGTGCAGCGCCACTGCAGGGTGGTCCAGAGCATCTAATGGGTGCTGGAGGCGGCAACATTCCGGATCCTTCAGCGCTGCCGATGTATAATATGCCCCCAAATTTGGTGCCAAACGGAGGCGGACAATTAGGGCACGACGCCTTCGCATGGGCGCATGGACGGCCATCGTATTAGAATTCAAAGGATCCATGATACTGTTTTATTGAAGAAAGTTGGAGGAGTTCACAACAGAAATGGTGAGTTCATGGATACTGTTTTATTGAAGTAGAAATTGACGTACGCATAATAAAAAAACCTGTTGTCTTTTAGAAAATGTGAGATGATGCTCATGTGGTTGGCTTTGGAATCCTAACAAAGGCGAAATCACATTGTTTTATGTAGTACCGTACTAATAATGTTTAATTAGTGAAGTACAATTATGTGATCTGATATATATCATAATTTCAATGGGAGCTCATCTGTTTCTTCGTTTTTGGAGCTATCTTTCTCTCTCCCTCTCTAAACAAAATAGCATTAGATTTCTGATTTCTCTCTCTCTATTTATATATTCCCTATTTTATAAATTTTCAACATATTAGCTAGCTCCTTTGTTAGCTTCTGTATTTTTGCTTTATTCTTTTGTCCGATTGCTAAATCTTCAAAATTATGTATTGTGAAGTTTAGAAGTTCTTGCCCTTTATCTTTATGGTTATGTATATATAATTTTGGTAGCATGAACTAACTAACATATATATATACCAACAAAAATGTTGTGTGGAGACATGTTGTCAGACTTACGTTGCTAAATCACATGCTCATCCATCATTATATACAGTAGCATGCATAAATTAACGGGTTAAATTAATTTTTGTGCAACATGCATGCTAATTATTTTAATATCTATATATATGTTCATTGCCTGTATCGATCAAATATCTTTTACCTGGAAGTAGATTAATCACACATACTGCAATTAATATATTGGTCATATAAGATATAAAGTCGTTATTCGTTAATATATTAATATATAGACATGTGTATATATGATATTTTGGGAAACGGGGCATGCGAACATGCTGCTATATATACTTGCAATCTTTCAACCTGATCGATTGGTTGTACATGTATATTAGTATATACCATTTTTATTAATGAAAATGTCATAGTAGGCTATTATATTGGATGCTACAAATTAAAATAAATAATAGTTAAATTGTTGGCTTCAATGTTAGTTCAGTTATAAGAAGAAAAATATACGTAGTGGATAGTAGGAATTCATTAGTTAGACGCAATAGTTTGTAATTTTCTTCATAAAAAGTTTCAGTTTTATTTCTTAGTTAATTAATTTCCTTTAATGCTTCTAATAAAATAGATTTCGTACTACTTCGTCACAAGAAGTGGTCACATCATTTGCATTAGGAATAATTACTGCGGCACTATATATCGAGAATATTTCTGAAAAGCCATGCTTCTAATGAAAATTGCATAAGTTGGTGATTTCAAAATAAGAATCTCTTTTGCAACAATGCTCAATTAGTGGGCATATATTATTAAAAATGTTATATTTTATTACTTAAATTATTAATATTTAATGCATTAAAATTGTAATTGTACTATAACATTGGTTTAACTTCTACATTTCTTATTAGGGAAATTTAGATATATGACACTCTTGAATGGCTATTAAGGAGAATGCCACTCAATAACAACTAATTAGAAATATGTCATTAATTTTGAGATTAGTTTATATTAATGCCATTATCTCTATTTTAATACTATTAAAAAACAAATCAATATGTTATTACCCAAAATACCCTCAGAGAATTGATGAGACTAATTGCTAGTGGATGGGTTAGAACCACCCAGTCGACTCTTCTTGTTCGACTCGCAGAGGGTATTATGGGGATTTTCAAAAAAATGGTTTTTTTATTCTGCTAAATTGCGATTAATGGCATAATTATAAATTAATTTACAAACCAATGGCATATTTCTAATTAGTTGTTATTGAGTGTCATTCTACTTAATAGTCATTTAAGGAGTGGCATATATCTAAATTTCTCTTCTTATTATGGTATTGTCTATTGGTAAATTATTAAACTGAAACTCTTTATTCCAATTTGACGGATGATAAAAATCTCATTCATGTTTTTCTTTTCAACTCTAGAGCAGATCTATTCTGCAATTGATCTTTACTACAAATTTTTATCCATGCAAAATTCGCCTTACTATTACTAGCTATACTATTATTATGAGGGTGGAAGATCAGATAAATTTGATTTACATTTATAGAAATTAAACAAGCTTGTCAAACTCTTGTTCACAAACCACTACTACAATAAATGAATTTAATAGCGGGCTAAAAAGGTCTTTTATAGCGGATTCTAGATGGGCTGTTAAAGATTGGTAAACTTCGCTATTAAATAGAGACATATTATAGCGGACCTTAACTGCCCAACGCTATTAAATAACCTATTATAGCGGATGATTGGAGCCCATAGCTATTAAATAACTTATTATAGCGGCCTTTAGGGTCAAACCCGCTATAAAACACCTATTATAGCGGCTCTCCATAAAGGCCCGCTATAACTGTTTTGAAAATAGATAAAAAAGAGTGCTGCCAGTTTTTGCATTTATTGCGTAATTGACTGATTTGATAGGTATTTTTGCACAAATGTCCATTCGTAATATATAATCAATACAAAATTTGACTATTTGCAAATATGTTTTGTTGCTGATTTTGAACAACCTAATTTTATTTTAAACGACCTTATGAAACAACTCAATTTTTTTTACAGTAATAATTAAACGAATTGTGAAAAAAAACTTTTTTACAGTATTACTTAAAACTCATATATATATATACATATAGATAAAGGCTAGGGGTGCTCCATGGAGCACCAAATCGCTCGTGCTCCACATTCGTTATATCCAATTTGAAAATTCCAACGATCGATCCGAACCGTTGAACATGATCTACATATTGAAATCTATTTGGAGATTGAATTTTATATTTTTTTGAAATTTTGTGCTATTTTTTAAAGAGGTAGAAAAGTTGCTAAACAAACGGTTTCTGGACCAACAAAAGTTGTAATTTTCCTATCTCTCTAAAAAATAGAAAAAAATTCAAAAAAATATAAAATTCAATCTCCAAGTATATTTCAATATGTAGATCATGTTCAACAATTCGGATCTGTCGTTGGAATTTTTAAATTGGAGATACGGTGTGGAGCATTAGGGGTTTGGTGCTCCATTGAGCACCCTGGCCTATATATATATGAGAAAGGCTAGGGTGCTCCATGGAGCACCAAATCGCTCGTGTTTCACATTCGTTATATATGTTGATCATGTTTAACAATTCGAATCGATCGTTGGAATTTTTAAATTGGAGATACGGTGTGGATCATTAGGGGTTTGGTGCTCCATGGAGCACCCTAGCCTATATATATATATATATACAGTCATACTTAGAACACGATAATATTTGAAGAACGAAAGCAGAATGTGGGAATATTTTTGTGGGAAGAAGGAAGAATAAGTGATGATTTCTGTGGGAAGAAAGAAAAATGAGAGAATATTTTAGTGAAAAAAGAACGATGGAGAGTTAATACTTATATAGAGAACGAAAATTTCTAGAAGAGAATCTATGTCTTAATCCGTGGACTGTGTGATTTTCTAGATCATTGGATTGACATAAATTAACAGTTTGATTGGAACAAGATGGAACAAATTGAATAAAAAATTTTATGGCGGATTCTGAGGCAAATCCGCTATAATAAAACAATAATAGCGGGCACCATGAACCAACTTCTATAATAACCCTTTTATAGCGAATTATGAGGCAAATCCGCTATAATAAATCTTTAATAGCGGATACCATGAGCCAATCACTATAATAACTCTTTTATAGTGGATCCTTGATGACCACCGCTATAACAACTCTATTAATAGCGGGTGTTGGTTTATGTCCGCTATAACAGATAAACATTTATAGCGGATGTACACTATGGTCCGATATAAACTCATTTAATAGCGGTGTTCTCTTATCTCCGCTATTAAATGGAGGCTATTAAAGTCTATTTCTGTAGTAATGAAATGTGAAGCTTAGGAGATTAGAAGTATCTATCCATATTACATGTTGTTCTCGAATAATTCTATTATTAGAAACATCCACGTATTTGATATTTTCTGAATTTTGCTAATCTACTAATTAATGTTCAAATACATCGGCCAGCAAATTTTAACATTTTTAATTGTAGATGAACAATGGACCCCAAACATCATTTCAATAAATTTTACATATATATATCAAATACTATATAATTAACCCCAAATTTTACTATTTCAGGATTTATTTACTATTTTTCCGTATTCTTGAAAGATGGCTACATTTAAAATGCAGACATTTGTTATTTTTATTACTTTAATTTTATGTAATCTTTCATAATACTTAACAAGAAATTAATTATTTTGAAAATGATAAAAATATTCGACGAGATTTTGTTATAAAAATTATATGCACTCGACATCCTCATGTTAGTAAACTAGCACGAACCCATTGATTTTAGAATGCTTCTGTAATGGATAGAAAAATGAATGAAGGAGAAAAGCTATATATATTCAGAATATAATTTTGCTTATAAATTATTTCTGAATGATTTTAACATTTAAAATTAATTAAGACCTTTGACAGGGCTTTCGTTCAAACCATTTGAACCCTAATATAACTCAACAAATGACCTTTATTTTATCACTTATGTAACTCAACAAACTATGTAGCTAGCACCTGGTTTCTGGCCTATCCCCTTAATGGAATCTTGTGTTTAATTCTGTTGTTAATTAATAACTTTTTCAAATTGTTCTAATCTAGGTCTATCTATCCAAACGAGATCTTCTACCGCGCAGCACAAATACTGTGCATGCTGCGCGGTAAATCTCAGTCGTTGATTTGCATCGAGATTCGTGCAAGCTAAACTTTATAATATTAGATCCTTCACAAATCAAATCTGAGTCGTTCGTAGCCTACAACGCAGAGAATCTTGAGCGTCCGTTACTGCTGCGTGGCAGAAAATCCGCTTCCTTCCTATCTATCTATCTATCTATCTATCTATCTATCAGCTTCTAGCTAGACTAACAAGAATTAATGTCAAGGATTTAAGTCTGTTGACTTAATTCAATAAGTTTTAGATTTCTCTCCCTCTTTGTACACAATGTACATGTGTTAATATATATTATAGGAGATTCCATTTGGAGAGAGTGACCTAAAACTAAACAAAAGAAAACCTTGGTATAGTTTGCATTACATGTCACTTTCATTCTCTTTCAAAAGGATGGTTGATATATACTACCAACTCTCAGTAAGTCTACAATTGAATTAGCAAGTTGAATTATTTCAAAGAAAATTAATCCAGTGCACCCCAAATTAAGGACACCATAGTTAACCATGCACCAAATTAATTAGACATATAACTATTAATTGTTAGAAATTGAGAAGGCTATTAATTGTGTACCCGGGAAATTTAAGCTGCTTAAATCATATAAAAAACATCTATCAATTTTGAGAATTTAAAATTAATTCATTAAAAATCCCACACATGTATACTTAAATGATTAAAAATAACATCAAAATGAATAAATGTATATATGTGAACATATATGCCACCAACACTTGATGAATAATTAATTCTCAAATTTATACAAACCGTCTTAAATTTTATTTGAATAATTAATCCATCTAAAATTTTAAAAGTAAATGAACACTCGAATATATAAAATAAATAAATAAAATACATAATAAGGGGAAAATGATATACAATTTTTATAACCAAAATTTTAAATAGGCAAAATATACATATATGAGATTAGAAAATAATTTCAATCATTTCGAAATAATTTTCAAATTTTATTCCAAATTATAACAATTAACAACTAATTACAAAACAAAATAATTTGAATTTACCACGGAGGAAGCATGAAATGAGTTACACAACCCATTTGTAGAACAAAATTGACCCATTACAGGACTTGTCAGACGTACATAGCCAAATCCGAGGCCAATAGGGGTTTAATAACCCTAGAAATTTAGATCATGTTGTATATGACTCCTCTGTGATCCAATGGGTCAATCCCTCTCTCTGGCAACAAGTTGCCAGACGAGGGTTTACATGGGATGCGCCACAGAGAGGATCCCGCTAACCCGGGGTTGATATCCTCAAGGGGACGCCTCGATTCTCCTCCTTCTATCTCTCATGCGCTGCCTGTGATTCTCTTTCTCTCCCTCGTTCTCTCTGTCACCTCAAAACCATGCATGGGAGGTAAACCCCCTCTGCCTCACCTCATCTTCTTACACATGTATTTCCTGTCACATCTCCCCTATTTCTCTCTCTGACCTCACCGTAGGTCCTCGTTCTCCCTCCTCTCTTGGTCTCTCAACATCGAAGACCAACCCCTTACCTAGTCACGTGTCTCATTACATTTCTCAACCCTTGTCAACTCAAGCAACGAGAAGTGGACACGACTTCCACCTCAAGGGGTGGATGTGTCCTTCCTCGCTTTCTACGTACCTATGTGCACTCTCTCAACTAGGTTTGAAATCTCCCCACCACCCTTTATAAAAGCCCAGAAGCTGCTTCTCCCTTCCCCTTTTTTTCTCGTTTGGTTCTCATGTGCCGAGATTAGACCAGTAAACTAAACTGATAAGAATATATAAGTTGCAAAGAAAGAAAGTAAAGGGAAAGAAAGAGGTCGCAGTAGTAACCATCGTGGTGGTGGGAGCCTCATCTCAGCCTCTCGTCTGGTTGTATTTCATTGGATCAATGATACCCCTCTTCTGGTAATAACAAAACCCTAAGAATTGTTTTCCCTTTTTATGTTGTTTGCTTGCATTTGTTGTTTGATTGTTTCTCTGTGGCTATGATAGCATTGGTCATCGAACCAACCAACATGATCAATAAAATACTTCGAATAAAGATATTTAGAATAAGATCTTTTAGAATGCAGATAAGATATCTTAAATGATTTATAGCAAATAAAAGAATAATAATCACATATCAGATGTTGGAAAAGTTTTTGGAGGTCCTATCAAATATGATTTCAGGATTAAATGCATGATTTCATAAAGATGAACTCAGTATAAAGATCATTTAAGTTATATTATGACAATAAATGAGCCATGCATGATAATACTAGAAACTTAATAAGGCTAAAATATTTTTATATAAGTTTCCTAGTAGTATAAAAGAGAGAGTGCGAAACAATGAGTTAAAGATAAACCATATAAAAGTACATATTTTATATCCACATAATTTTTCGAGATAGGCACGCAGAAAATATGGTAACATCGCTTAAGTCTCTTATTGATACAACTGGTGGACCGAATCGTATGAAAAGAAAGACATAAAGATTAAAGTAATTCACAAATATATGTAATCAAAAGAATCGCACTTGTTCATGTAGAGATTGTTTCAATCGAGACGTCAAATCTAATAAATAAAATGTGGACTACATGTTATATGATTAATATCACATATTGTCACTAAGATTTGACGTATTTTTCTAAGATTTTGGGTACGGATACATATAGAATTAAATGTAAATTAATTATAATTATTGATGGACCGATTATGATTAATTCAACTAATGCTAATGTTAAAATGTCAGGATTATTGTCTAAACCTAATCAATTGATTTCGGTCAAAATACCAAACAAAACATGCTCAACATAATTTAATATATATATAAAAATCATTTTGTCCGCATTTGTTGTTAATGTCGGACGGTGAGGTGAGGTCAGCTGCAGCATAGAGAGAGAGGGTTAGGTCTTTGCTTCTGCTTTTGTTTTTTTCATATCGTCCAAAAGAAAAAATGGGGAGGCGGAGAAAAGGGAACCGAAAAAATAAAATAAGATGGTAGCAAGCGGAGAACTCGACGCAGGGAGGATAGAGAGTCGCAACGTGTCAATCGTGCAAAAATCCAGCAAAAATTGATAGGATCGATCAGCACTGTTCATAACTTTTTAGTATATATCCTTGTTCGGATATCCCTATCATAGCTAGCAGCAGGTAGTATCAAAATTTACAACCATGGATGATACTTCTCAATCTTTAAAATTTTATTTTCTAATCGAGAAAAAATAATTTTTGCATTGATAATATAACAATAAGCCAACAACAACAATGATCGACGAACAAATATTTAAACAAATAGCCAAAGAACAAGTACATTCCTAGTATAATTTCTAATATATAAAACAATTATATATCAAATTTGTTGGTACCTATTAAAATTGACTGTCAACTTGGCATTAAACTTCAAGTTCAGCAGCAATGATAGTTCAGTTAGTTGTTAGTTGGGTTATTGACTATCAGAAAATGTTAATATTAGTTATGTCTTACTTCTTCAATTTGTCAATTTTTATATATACAAGCATGCTTAAAATAAAATAATTGATGTCACGTACTGTTTTCTATATAACTCGCCCTTTACCAGAAACAAGCTTGGCTATAATTAGTTAATAACATCTCTGTAATTTTTTTATCTTTATGGGATGCTAGATTTTATGCAAATATAATTAGTTGCAACTTGCAAGTAAAGCATACTTTCGTATGAATATATATAACACTTAATTAATTAGTATGGTATATTATTTTTTGCTTTAGTATACATTCGCCTTAGCATAGATACAAGTGGACATTTCAAATGCTATGTAATTAATTGGACCACAGACAACTTGCATTAGGAACAAAGAACTTGCTAATTAAGATACTAATTATGTTGGTTAGCTTTTTACTTTTTGACAAAGCAACACCATTAATTATTAAAGCTAATTAATCTAGCTAATTAACCTACTTTAGTTGCTAATCCATATATGGTCCCCTTAGCTAGCTCTTTACTTTGTGGTTATTATATACCTTTAATTAATTAATTAATTAATTCTCTCTTTCACAGAGACACACCTCTCTCTTTTTCATGTTAAAACTTAAAACCATCTCAGTAATGAAATAAATAATAGCATGTTTGGATGAAATGGTGAGTTATTTGATTAATTAGTAGCTAAGTTAACTAATTCACAAATTCAAAATAGTCATTAATCCAACAACAACAGGTCAGATTTCTTCAAAAAAAAATTAAAAATAACTATCTTCAGATTCAAACATAGAATAACCATTCAAAATAGTCGTTGATCAGTTAACACTATTTTCTCCACATTGAAACGTAGACCGTTCGATCGGTTACGCTGATTGCATCTTTAAATAAAAAAAAAAGGAAAAAGAAGTGTGAGCCGTCGATTAGACTGTACTATCCTAGGAGCTGACTTACATTTTATAAAAAAAAAACAGGACAAAAAAATGTACCTTTTCTTATCAATGAAGAGTACAAGAGTTTGACATGCATATAAAGTACAATTGAAAGCAATTGAAAATAAAAGAACATATAAAATACAATTGAAAGCAACTACATATATATATGCAGTGAGCTGAAAACTAAAAAGTGAAAATGAAAGGAGAAGGAAGTAATGCTGAAGAAATTAAGCAGCTCGATACCATTGTGTGATTGCAAATGTAGAAGCATGCTTGCTCATCTTAAATTTATCTATTCAATGTTTATTTACTATTTTGTTTAACAGATAAATAGTTTCATGTAATAGAAGTTGTAATGTTTAACAGATAAATATGCCTAGAAAATTATAATTATAATTGTCAAACGAAACAACTTATTTATTAAATAAAACTACTAATTTGTTAAACAGTGCATCAATGCTAAGAGGCTGTACCGCTGTACTATATCAGATAGAGCTTAGAAATAGATGTCAAGTACCGTTTTTCCCCTTATTGTAATCTTTTCAGTTGAACATATTGCTACGAACAGAAATTCGGAAATATGTCTTCTTTGACCAAAATAAATGTACAAATAACGAAATACAGTAAAAGATCGAATAACAGGATATTTTCCCGCTATGTCAGTTCAGTTCAAAGTTGCAATGGAGTCGGTCATGTTAATGCCAATAATTATTACATATATAATATAACCGAAGTGCTGATATTACTGTCTCAATTTGAGATACTGATTGTACAATTTGTTTAATCATGGTTTTTCTGGCTTGTACTTGCAACTTGAACACTAAACAAACAAAGAAATGGGGGGGGGGGGGGGGCGGGACGGATCTACTGTAGCGCGGTAGCGCGCTACGGACGGTCCGGATCGACTCCCAATTTCGCGATCGACCGCCAGAGATGGAAATCAAGAGGCATTTATACTCTGGCACGAATTTTGATGCAATCAGTGAAAATCGGACGGTCCAGATGCTGCGCTACACGGTTCCACGCAGCACCAGATCCCGTTCGGGGAGGAGAGAAAAAGAAAGAGCTAAAACAGTTACTTTCAAAATATTTTTCTGAAAGTAATGCAAGATTATAATGGAATAAAAGGTGTATATCTCAGTCCTCTAAATTGTTTAGTTAATTGCTACACTTAATAAATCCAGCACCTGAAAATAACTTTGCTTTGCATCATGTGAACTTTATGTGTTCCTTTCATTGTGTTGTGTGTATACTAGAACGAAAAAAAATTCTTGGTAAATTTAAGATAGCTAGTCTTCGATCGCTAGGCCCAAATTTATTGTTTCAAAGCCTCATACTGTCATACATATTAATTTATTATGCTATGTATAGCGGAATTAATGAAATCCGTTGTTATTATTTTTCCATTATCCCTAATTTTTTTAGATCTGAATCGTTTAAATATCATTTAACGATTCTCAATATATCATAAACAGTTTCTTGTACATCTCATCCGTCCGTTGAAACTATACGTACGGTCGGATGCAAGAATAACAGTCATGTTATCCCATTATTATAATAATAGCAGATACAGACTCGTGTATAGCCGAATTTTTTTGTCTGATTCTAAAAAAAATTAAGAAAAACATCTATGATCCAAAAAAAATTAAGATAACATCTATAATCCTGGTTACAATTTTTGACAACAATGATCTTATTTTTTAGCGTTCAGGTTCAGATGTATTATCTGAACGCATGCGTTCAAAAATCCAGACGAAAAAAATTCTAAGTATCTGTGAACACAACATTCAAACTTTGTGTTCAGACTGCGTTCAGTAGTATTATCTGAACACTGCATTTAGACTCTGCGTTCACAATTAATTGCAACTTTACTAAGGATTTTTTTGTTGAAAATTTGAATTCTGAATGCAAGAGTCCAGACAACAAATGTGAACTTGAATGCTGAAAATTAGAATCAGCATTGTCAAAGATTTGAAATCAGAATAATAAATGTTATTTTTATTTTTCAGAATCAGACAAAAAAAATTCTGTATAGCAAAAAGAGGATTCATTTAATGGGCCTTAAATTTTGCTTTTTTGGTTATAATTAAAGAAACATGTAGTAAGCCTAACTAGAGGTGATGCATAAATGAGAGGGTAACAATATTTACATTGAAAATATTGCTTTGTATATCAAAATTAAATTTATATTTTTAAGTATTTCATTTGTTTTACACGAATATATTAATAAATTTAAAGTAATTGTCAATTTCAAGGGGTTACCATGTTCTTCTAAGAATAAAATAGTCAAATTGAAAGAAAAATAAATTTAACTTCGTGTGCAAAGAAACATTTTTTAATGTCAATAACACCACCCAAATCAAATTAGGCTAAGAAATGAAATCTCAGAGCAAATATTTAATGATATTGTAAAATTTTGTTGAGTGTTCGCTGAAAATATTGTTACAAATTTCTAAATTGACTTCCCTAATATTAGAAGCATTTTTAACTTTTGGACCTTCCAAATTGTGTAGGAGAATTGAGAAACAAAATTTCAACTATTTTATATTGCTAGTGTTGATTTAACTCTCATAATTAAAAATCCTGACTTTCGTTGGTGTAAAATAAATGGCTCACAAAGTTCAAATTAATTTTGTTTTCTCGATCATATAGTACTTCATTTTCATGTTCATAGCAGGAAAGCACAATTTAAAATACAATCAACAAGTTGCTACTATTTCGTCTCACTTCCGAAGTACATGGCAGTGATATGAAAAATAGGATTTTTAAAAGTTTGTTTAATTTAAATGGGAAAAACTTAGGGTCCATTTGGTAAATCAAGAATAGCACTAGAAGAGTGATAGAAGAATGATAAGAATAGAATAGTGTGATTTTGAAATAGTGATAAAATAATATATTCTTGATTATTCAGAAGAGTGAAATTGTCGTTTGACAAGTGTCAATTGTAATATTAGAAATGTTGGTAATTCTGACACAAATAATGATGATATAATAAACTAAATAATATGCATTATTTTCTAAAATAAATAAAAATAATAATATTGATGATGATAATAATAATAATAATAATACACTAATAATAATAATAATAACATAATAGTACTAATGATACTATAGGAAAAAATATAAAAATAAAATGATATTATTATTTTAAAAATAAAATACTAATAAAGTAACGATACAATATAATATAAGAATATCAATAACAATACAATATAATATAAGAATATCAATAACGATAATAATAATAATTAGGTATATAATACAATATAATATTATTAAAATTAAATATAATACAACATAATCAAATAATAATGATAGCAATAAAAATAACAATAATATAAAATTATAATAAAATTCATTATTTTAAAATAATAGAATAATAATAATTAGTAGTAGTTAATATTATTTTAATAGTAAAGATAATATAGTAATATTATTAATAATAATTAAGTATATATAACACACTAAAATATTGTCAAGTACAAACATAATACAACATAATTAAATAATAATGATAATTATAGTAGTAATAATAACAATAATATAAAAATTATAATAATATGCATTATTTTAAAATAATGACAAACTAAAAATATTTATTAGTAATTATTAATATTATTTAATTATAAGGATAATAACAATAAATTATATATCATATACCGAAATATTGTTAATTACAAATATAACACAACATAATAAAATAATAATAATTAATAGTAATTATGAATATTATTTTATAGTAAAGATAATATAATAATATTATTAATAATAATAAATTATATATAATATACTAAAATATTGCTAATTACAAATATAATCAAATAATAATGATAATAATCACAATAATATAATAAATTATAATAATTTGCATTATTTTAAAATAATAAAGTAATAATTAATAGTAATTATTACTATTATTTTAATAATAAATATAATATAATAACATTAATAATAAAAATAAATTATATATAGTATATTAAAATATTGTTAATTACAAATATAATACTACATAATCTAATAATAATGACAATTATAGTTATAATAATAACAATAATATAAAATTATAATAATATGTATTATTTTAAAATAATAAAATAGTAATAATAATTAACGTTACTTATTGTTGGATTAAATTCATCAACTCATCTCTTGTTTGACAATTTTCAAAACACATAAAGTATTAACCTTGCACATTAAGTTTTGTCATAGATGCAAGTTAAAACAAGTACAACCCAATGTCAAACATGCTCAAACATGCCCTGGACAAGTCAAGACATGGTCTAAGCATCAAGAAAGGCAGCAAGGCACAAGACAGAGCACAATGTTACCATAACGCTAGCCAACTCGTTATAACACGTTAGTAAGGCGTTATAACGAGTTCCCAAGGCGTCATAATGCCTCAGGAGGAGAGAGAAGGACCAGATGCTGGAATTTTCCGAGACAAGCGTTATTGTAACGCTCCAGCAAGGCGTCACAACGGATTGGCATCCATTATAACGCCTCAGTCATGCGTTATAACGAGTTAGCAGTTTTTTGGCCCACATGTCAACTGTAGAAGGGCAAATAGGGAACAAGCCCAAGGCATTATAACGCCTTCCAATCCGTTATGGGTAGGGAAAGTCTAAAGGGCCTGGCCGGGCTTTACAAGGGCCGGGCCTAGAGGGCCTACGAAAGGGCTGAGTAAGGGCCGGGTCTAAAGAGGGCTTAATAGGAGCCGAGTAATAAGGGCTTTGTTCTAAGGAAATAGGTCCGGCCCCTCTAAGGCCCGGCCCTTATCAGGCCCTCGGGGTTGAAGATGGCCGGATCAGGGCTGGGTAATAAGGGCTTTTGTCTCTTTTTTTAATTTTTTTTAATTGTGAAAGGATTGATAAGGGTCTGAGGGGCTAGCGTAGATAAGGGTTGCAGAGGGCCAGATCAGGGCCGGACGGGGTCGGGGCTTGAAAGGGCTGAGTAAGTAGGGGCCTGTATTTTTGGAATAAGGCCCGGCCATTTCAAAATCTTATTAAGGGCCGGATCAGGGCCGGATCCGACCAGGGCTTTATAGGGGCCGGGCTGGGGCCCGAGGGGTTATGGCATATCCCTAGTTATGGGATTCTCTGTAACGCCAGAAGCATTTTTTCATAGATTCAAGATCTCAAGAAGTGCTCAGCCTATATAAAGATTGCAGATACGAACCAGAAGGTCATCCAAACATTTAGACAAGCTTCCCATTTGCATTGAGCACTAAAGAGAGCCTCTTTCAAGTCTCCTCAAGCTACCTAAACTTGAGAGCACTAGGATAGCTATAATTCTCTACTTGTCTATTCGAGAACATTCTTTTGCTATGTGATTAGCCTTTGGTGCACCACATTTGTGTTGTCAAGTGGTGCATCTCTGTCGTTAATTGTGTAGTCAATTGGACCTTGTAGCGGTGTATTGTGGTGTTGTCCCGTGCATCGAGTTAAGTAAAGAAGATTGGCTTTATTGTGTTGGAAGAAGTCAAAGATCGTCTCCGCCCCTTTGTAAAAGATACTTGATTATAGTGAAACGACTCGAAAGACGTTTTATTCCGGGAGACTCGTGGACGTAGGCCTAAGTTTCTTTTGATAGGACAAACCACGTTACATAGCGTGTCACTTGTGCTTGATTGCTCTATATTCACTATCTCTCTCTCTTTTAGCTCTTTGATCTCTATTTTTGTGATTTACTCTTAGAATTGCTTGATAAATTGATTGGCTAGGTGATTAAGGTCTAAAAGATTTAAATTGAATTAAAATCGCTTCCGCACAACTACTTGACCTTAGTCTTACACTTTTTAGTGAAAACCCACATCACATATTCTAATAATTGATATTAGAGCCCACAGGTTCATACCTAGATAAGCATCAAATTCTTGTTAGTTCTTGATTTTGAAATATGGCCCAATTGAAATTTGTAAAAGAACCCCCGGTCTTTGGAGTTAGTTGCAAGAACTTTTCTTATTGGAAAAGGTGTACGGTGAACTATCTTACCTTACTTGAACTTTGAAAAATAGTTGAAGATGGTTACCTACCCAAATATGAGTTAGATGACATTACTCATATCAAAGAATCAAAAGAACTTAAGTACACTAATGAGAATGCTATGAATATTATCTTAAGTTCAATACATGAGACAATTGTCTTATCTCTCACACATTCCTCAATTGCTAAGGAAATATGGAATGCACTAGTCCATAGGTATGAAGAAAATGAACATATGAAAAAGACTCGAAAGATCGGATTAGCCACAAAGTTAGAAAACATGAAGTTTGAAGATAACGAGTCCTTTGAAAGTCTCTACCATAAACTCTTATCTTTGAGAAATGAATTTGTTGAAATATGATCTAACATTTGTGATGAAAATTTTATAGGTAAACTTTTGAGGATGGTGTCCAAAAAGTCCGATTAGGATGGCGTAGTGAGCTCTATTGAAGTCCTACAAGCTAAAGGACTTACCTATCAACTCGAAGAACTTGAAGAACCTCACCCGTATTTTGAGCATGCCACAACTTGAAGAAGCTCACTCATATTTTCACAAGGGATGACCTATTAGTAAGCGAAGCAATTGGCACAACAAACACCATCAGCACGAATCTACAGACAAAACCCAAGGCCAAAAAATAAATCAAATAAAAAAACAACCACAAAAACAAAACAGTAAGACAACTACCCATAATGACCAATTACAGCATTCCTTTAAAAACATAATTGACGAACAAAAAGGACAACCTATAAAGAAAACTTCAACACACAAACATGAGGCATCAGAGAGAACATGCAAGCGATTCTACGAACACAATTGTTTTGCAAAACTAAACAAAAAGAAGCATCAATGCATCACAAAGAAGAAAATCTTAAGGTCTAGAGTAGGAAACATACCACACACGTAAGAACCCAAGACAAAAACAGTAACGACTTTAACATCTAACCCTGCATAAAAAATCAATACAAACAAACAATTAGGACAAGCACATGTATTCATGCTTTAGAGACTAAATGAGCAAACATAAGGTAATAAACAATAAAACCAAGCGCACAAACACGTAGCATCAAGCAACAATCCCAAACAAACTCTACAAATACAATTTCTTTATAAGTAACAATAATTACTCAGCAACCAACAATAATAGCCAATAAATTCACCCCCCAAGAAAACAATCCGTCAATAAAACAAGACAACACAAACAACAAGCCTAAATGCAAAAACAAAAAACACCAGACAACAACATGCACGAAATTTGACGAAAACATCTCTTCCTAATCAGTTGTAACCACACAATAATCACCAATACCAACCAATCAGCTTACTACGCAACAAAGATGCTTCGCTGACAGTGTGGTCGATCGCATACCCAGAACACCTTGATTAAACCCAAGCTGACACGAAAACAACAAAAAAGATCACATAAAAAACAAAGACAACCAATAAACAACACAATACGCCGTACGCAATTAAAAAAAATACCTGAACGGAACCAAGCATCATCGTCCAAACAACTGGCCGACACACGAATGACCACGTGCATCTCGTTCCTATAGAAACTACCAAAGCACCAAAACACCCTGCCAAAAAAAACAAAGCCGCACAAATTAGAGAACCGTTTAAAAAAATCTTTATAGCACCCATACACAAAAATGAAAACACAGAAAAGAGAAATTAAATTTACAAAATAAGAATAAAATCCTCAGAACACTACCAAACCTAACATTCTCTTCCACAACTCACATACCAAACACACCTCCTCAAAAAATGTAACATAAAGCCCGACTAAAGCAACTGACATCATAAGCAAAATTCACAAAGAAGAAAAAGAGAAATCATCCAAATAAGACCCACCAAGAACACAAACACCACAACAACAACAAGACAGAACAACAAAAGCCAACAAAACAACTAAGAGCGTAAAATAGAAGAAACCAAGGAAAGAAGAGGGCGAAACTCTTGACACAAACATATAGAAAGAAACTGAAGAGAACAAGATAAAAAATAAATCAATATATGCCCACCAAGCGGAAAACCCAAGGAGTAGGGATGGCAGTTTGGCCCATCGGTCGTACATGCCTACGCGGCCCAAGCACTATACCCACCCAGCCCATTGTCATGGAGGGTCGGGTAGGGCCGGGCCTATGGATGGGCTGGGGCGGGCTATGGGCTGTGAAGTTGTACCCATGGGCCGATTATAATATTGAATTAGATTGGGTCTTAGTATATGATGTGAGGCCTGAATAGATTTGGCCGATTATAATACTGGTAGCTGATTATGAAATCAAATTATCAGACGATATTAATCTGATATTCTAAAATTATCACAAATTTTACAATTCAGTAATTACAAACTGTACATTCAATAATAAAAAATGTTTTTTATTTGATGTGCTGATGTTGTGATGCACTCGAGTATTGGGCGGCCTGTGCGGGTAGCCCATGGGCCGGGCTGTGAAGCTCATGGGTAGGCTGGGTTGCCAATTCTAAGCCCACCTCCGCGGGCCGGGTATGACATTTTTGCGGGCCGAGTAGATCGCGAAATAGACAAATTACCCGCGGGTAAGGCCCATTGACATCCCTACCAAGGAGTCACTCGGCGGACCCAACAAGAGAAAAGAAAAACACAAAATCAAAACAACACGTGGTGAAAAAAAGAAACCAATGTAACCCCACCAAGCGAAAAACCCAAGAAACCACTCGACGGACCCAACAAGAGAAATGAAACACAAGACCCAAAACCACACGTGGTCGTCCAAAAAAAAAACAACAAAAAACGAAACAAACAAGAGAGAGAAGACAGCTTTTCTGGGAAAAGGAGGCGAGCGATATTGTATGACAAAAAAATAGCAATATTTCGCAAACGACCCCCTTCACAGTATGATAGCAATGAGTTTTGAGCTTCTACATGAAAAAACATCTGGAGTGTCATAACTAAAAAGAAAGCTCTATTAACCTTTCAATCAGAATGCTGATATTTCATCTGAAAATTTCAAATAAATCCAAATCGTTGCACAATAAAAAAAAGCCATAAAAAAAAAGTTATTGTAAAATTTACAATGTTGCTACAATAAAACTTCCCTTCCAAATTAATCTATTGTCTATAATAATAATTACCTGTTTTATGGAACGAGATCTTCTACCGCGTAACACCGACACTGTGCGTGCTGCGCAGCAAATTTCAGTCTTTGATTTGCATCGAAATTCGTGCAAGCTAAACTTTATAATATCATACTCCTCTTGAATCAAATCTGGGCCGTCCGTAGCTTACAACGCAGAAAATCTGAGCTGTCCGTCAGTGCTACGCGGTAGAAGATCAGCTTCCCTGTTTCATACGTCCATAGTTCATACCCCCAGTGCCGGCCCACCGAATGCAAGTTGCAACTCGGAGCCGTAAACAGAATATCCAACTGAATACGAGTATACAACCCGACCCGTAAAGTAAAAAAAAAACCCGACCCGTACCCTATTTACGCCATCAAACATATCCCAATTCGCAAGTCGCAACTCTCGAATCCCGGCGACCGGCTCCGTTTCTCTCTCTTAGGGTTTCTTTTGGTTCCCAGCTTGACCCGACGACTTCTGGTATGAAATCTCTCTTGCTATTTCTCTTTTCCTCTCTCCCCGTTTTCCGCTATGTTAGAAATCGGTGTAACCCTAGGATATTAATTCTTACCGATCGCATACGTCGCATTGCTTTTAGGAAAGTTAGTTTTAGGGGTTCTTTTAAATCAAGATTGTTGTTATTTCTACGTGTAATTAGTTAAGATTGTTTTTATGCTTTTATAATAAACGATTGTACAATTGAGCAAACGTCTTGATGATGAACAAAGGAGTACTTCAATGTGATTTTCTATCTTTTTAGAACTCAGTGTCAAAATACATGCTTTTATTTTAATTGGAGATGTTATACGGTGGATAATAAACAAATTTGTGAAATTAAATAGTGAACTGAGAAATTAGTACCGGAATATCTCTGATCTGAACCTGGTTAATCTTTATCGGTCGTTGGACTGAATTATCACTTTAATTTAACGAATTTCCGTGCACAATTTTACTATTTATTGGTGTTAGCTCAATAATACTTTTGTTTCTACAGATTCTAGCTTATTGGTTCGATTGTTGGCAAAATTAGGTATTTTCTGTTCGATCTAAGATGCCGCAAACAAAGGAAGTGAGGTTAGATTCATATTTCATTTTGCTCTTAAGATTTTGGCTATTATTCTGATGTACCTTTTTCAATAATTGGAAGTTGACCCCTTCAAAAGCCAGAATGTTGTTTCATGTAAAGTTGGCGCCAGAATAACAACAGGAAAGATCAATGATTGCCTAATAACCCACAGAAGTATGTAAATTGAGGAAGGATTTCTTTTTCTTTGTATAGACATTGCAAAATTACCAAAATAACTATAGCCTTTTAGACCAAGGTATTACATTTATTGGAATTGGCTCATTGAAGTGTATCTGTAGTACAAAGGATGAATAATAAAGAAAAGATTTCTCCATAAATTCTCACACTTCATTGATACTTGGAAATGGATCCCTGCCAATGGTTCAGCTGGTGGGCTATTGGTTGGATTTAATTATACTAAATACTCACTTATTTCCACTTTGACCCTTAATTTACAGTGGAACTCTTTTAATAAGGAAGGGTAATACAATATTATACTTACGCCACTTACAAGAAGTCTGCGGTTACATACACTCACATCCGTATCCCTCCTTTAACTTAACTTCCTAACAAAAGGGCGGGGTTCCTGGTCAACGAAAGAAAGCCATCACATACCTCCTTACGTTCTGCCAAGGCCAAGGAATGAATAGGCTTGGGTAATTCTTCCACCCAATGGAGAGGAAAGCAGGAAAGAATGGATAGTAAACAGATTGAAGAATTCTTATTTTCTCTAGGTTTTTCCCAAATCCAAAATCCTTTTCTTGATTCTCTTTCTAAAATGAGAATACAAGGGCGCATTTCACATGAGGCCGCTAAGGTCTCACGTTTTCCCTAACTTAAGTGGAGCGAAGGGATTGACTTGTCAAACATATTGACCTATTTATTATTAGTTCATCGCTTCGTGCGTGGGTATAACTTTTTATCTGGGCATTACAGTTAATTGCTTGATTCCCCAAGCCCTCTGTGTTGTTATCCTTTCGCACACTGAACCCTTTCTTGGTTGCACATCTGAAACAATGGCTATTTGCTTCTTTTTTGTTGTTGCTAAAGTGACTACTTCTTGTGCTTCTCGAATCCCATTTCCGTTTTCCGGGCACTCTAGTTTGACAAAGAAGCCTTCCAATTCGCTTTCCTAGCCACCATTATTTAGCTACGGAGTAGAAGGCGGGGGGAGGAGGTTGTAAGTTCTTATGATACCATCTTTTTTCCCTAGAGATGAATTTGAACAGGACAAAATATCCAAATATCATGCACCCCAAAGCAGTGTTGTCAAAAATGGTATGTGCCGGAGAGGGGCGACTAATGGCCAATTGACTGGAACGGACAATTACGCGTTCTTGTTAATTTTTAGAAAATTGCAAATAATTAGCTAGAATAAAATCTATTTGTATCATCCAATAAGCACTATTTCTTATAATTCATCTTGTAGAGAATCAAAATAAATATAGTAGCATGGATAATTGAATTAGGGGTCACAGTTTCCGATTAAACTGCCAACTAATCTGTCTAGTTGGCTATTTCCCAAAAAAATGGAGTATAGTACCCCTCTAGGAAATGGAATATGACACATATGCTCCTAACTCCTAATCTCTTCAAGAGAACCTGTATTTTGAGAAGGTGAGCTAGTGGAGTTCAATCTTTTCAATTGCGGTGAATGTTAAATGTGCCCTGCTTGAATTCGTTCAATCCATAAACACGTGCAATCCCATCTCCAACTGAGACTACACGCCCGATCTCATCTACTTTCAAATCGTATAATAATTTATTATTCTATTTTCTAATAGAGTAGTAAGTTCTGCAGCTCTTGGAGTGAATTCCATTATTGCCTTTTGCCGTTACTTTCTTTTTCTTTATAAGACTACCAGACAGACGACTTGACTAAAGCATATAGCCCCACAACTCTCTATTATAGTGAAAAGAGATTTCTTGAATGAAACAACAACATCAAAAAGAATGACAGAATAAAAGAAACAACAATCAAAAAGAAAAACAGCAAAAAATGGATTTTCAAAAATCAAAAATTCGACTTCTCATATTAGGATTAAAATATTAAACCAACCTTATCAGGCTAACACCTTATTGCTTAAATTTTATCACTAGGTACACTGCTCGGTCCATAACACCCCCTCCCAAGAGGCGCCCTCGATCTAGGTCACCAGTTGGATCCAGGTCTCCAGCTAAGTCAAGGTCTCCGGCTCAATCTCGCTCCAGGTCACCTGTTCAATCTCAGTCAAGATCACCAGCTCGGTCAAGGTCACCAGCTCGGTCTAGGTCTCCTGCAAGGTCATGGTCACCAGTTAAATCAAGGAAAAGAAGCAGATCAAGGCATGTGTACCTTCCCTTTCTGTTTAATTTATGTTTTATTAGAATAATACTAACATACATTTTGTTTTATTCTCCTTTGTGTACTCAATTTATTCAACGCCTTAATTTCTTTTCCTAATTATCCCAGAGGTAGGATATATTTTCACTTTGTTTGAGTTTGAACTGATTTTCCATGAGCTTTTGTCCCAGAACAAATTTTAGCTATTTCTGGTAAAATTCTGGTAGCAGTACTATTCTGAACATGGATAACCAAACTCAACTTTTCTTTTTTGTTTTGGCTTTGTAGGAGTGTTGACACAAAAAATCCTGGCAACAACCTCTATGTGACAGGCTTATCTACTCGCATCACCAGTGGTGATCTTGAGAGACTTTTTAGCAAAGAAGGAAAGGTATGTGCATTTTCACTCAATTGTTATGATCATTCAAACAACATCGCATGTCTGTAGGCATTGTATCAAGTTCGAAGGACTCTGTCTTTGGTTTGATTCGTCAGGGGAAAGTAGATTTTTTCAGGTCTTGCAAGAATTACTAGCTCAGTTCCCTTTTATTCGTCCCGATTTACTCCGAGCATCGCAACAGCAACAGTGTGGAAGCAACCCTTGATTTTTTTCCGCCAAGTACCCAATGTTGCAGAATCAGTGCTTGCATATTATATGCAAGGTCTTACACCATTTATCAAGGGAACTGCTTCATCAACCAATTAGGGTCAACTGCGTTCAGCAACAAATCATCTTTCCAGTCTGCGTCAGTGAGGACTCATTCCCATTTTTGGGTCACGGCAGCAACAACTTTCACCTCAATGACGATATCCCAGCACAGTATATTGTAAATATCATCAGCAACTCACCTCGAGTGGCCTTGTTTCAAGCCAAGAAATCAACTCGAATGAATCATTATGGGCCCAACAAATCAACTAAAATGACCATTTTCGAGTCAACAACTCAACTTTAAGTGATCATATTTGAAGCCGCATCAGCATGCAACGTCAAACTCACAACCCGAACACATAAAGATGACAGGTAGTTGAACAAACAAAATCCAAAACAGAACTGAAATAGGAAAAACATGCATGTGAGAAAAGGATCAAATTGGTTTTCGTATTTATCACCAGATGTTATAGTTGTTTAGCATTGAATGATACAATTATATAGATTTAAAAAATAAACATGTGAAGCTGAGCCTTGGCACAGCGGTAAAGCTGTCGCTTTGTGACCAGGAGGTCATGGGTTCGAGTCGTGGAAACAGCCTCTTGCAGAAATGCAGGAAAGACTGCGTACAAAGACCCCAAAGTGGTCCGACCCTTCTCCGGATCCTGCGCAAGCGGAAGCTACGTTCACCGGGCTGCTCCTTTTAAAAAATGAACATGTATTTATATGAGCATCACCTAAATGTTGGATCAGAAGCATAGTATTTAAATCTGCATCAGTTCATACATTTGTATACAACTTGTGGATTCAAAATTTCAAATCAGGAAGGGTTAGTTATGGAAGTAAGGTCTTTCTTTATTTGGTCTAATCAAGTTTGTATGTTGTTTTTCTGTAGGTCGAGGATTGTCAGATAGTGTTGGACCCACGTACAAGGGAGTCCCGTGGGTTTGCCTTTGTTAAAATGGCTTCTGCTGAGGAAGCTGAACGTTGCATCAAGTACTTGAACCGCACAGTTATCGAGGGTCGCCGAATCATGATCGAGAAAGTATTGTATCTCATACTTTACCTCTTCATTGATTACTTTCTCTCATCTAGATGATGCTGATGAAGTGTAACATATTGTTGCTAATTTCAGGCGAAAAGAAGCCGTGAAAGGACACCTACTCCTGGCAAGTTCTGTGGTACCCGAGGTACCTTTGAAATTCAATTAGTATATACATATTGAGCGTAATGGTTAATAAACCAAGACTACTGTAGGTGCTGTGTTTGTCTTTTGTATCTTAGCTATACACACCAGTAGCAGGCCCATATAATAAGATATCAAAATCATACAGCTCAAAGATAAGTAAATAAATAAAAGAAATAGAAACAGAGTATTTTGGTTAATGTCTGTTTGCTTTAGTATGGAATCTTGAGGTTATTGTTCTCTCTGAAATTCTACAGTGGGCCGAGCACACAGAAGGTCACGTAGTCCTCCTTACCGATATCGGAGAAGGTCAAGATCTCGGTCTCTGGGCAGAAGGGGAGCCCGCTCTAGGTCACCATATGGCCGTGACGTCTACCGCAGGCACAGGGACAATGGGTACCGTAGGTATGACTAGAAACTGTGATGTGTTTGTCTGTTCCATACATATTATGTTGATGTTATGTGAGTTTACTTTGAAATTTTCAGTGTGGTCCTTGTTTCAGTGAATGATATCTCAACTCTCTTAAAGCTAGCTCATTAATATTTTGCCTGTAACATGTGTGATGTAAGCCAAATTCTGTAACAGTGAGATGCTCTTTCCTTATTCTTGGCCAACTTGGCAACATCCAAGCTGTCAGCTTAACTGATGTTTGTTTGCAACAAGTTTGCTTTGGTTCTTGTGACTGGATGGATGTCTGTGCCTTAAAGAGTAAGAGCACGCATCACTTAGTTCACAACAATTTCGCCTATGGTGATTTTTACATACTGTTTCAAGCCAGGAAAAAGGAGGGTTGATAGACATGGCTAGCCAACGTGATTCTCGTGAAAATGGAACCCAATCAAATATTACTCCGATTGGTTTCTCTAGTTTACTCATGGAACCCAATTGAATAATACTCCGATTAATTTCTCTAGTTCACTCCAACTTTTTTGTGACTAAAAACGTTGTTGATAAAGACCTTGTTGTTGTCGTTGATGATGATGTTTGTTTGTTACCAGTTTCCTTTCTTTGGTTTTGACTATCATGAGAAAAGCTCCAAGCATTAACTAATGTGTCTATTGTTCATGTCGAAATAGATTTATAATTGTAGATATCAAATGAGCCCCATAATTAGTTGCATGGTTTGCATGCAAAAGTTGCATACTTGATCAAGATTGGTAAAATCATGACTTAACAGATGGGCTGAGTGATTTTCCTGCGTGGTATTTCGGTTCCATTCGTTTGCCTCTTGTTGCTCTCTGGTTACTCTGGAAAGAAATAATAACAATAAGAAAATATCGCCAAGATAAAACGTCATATTTGTGGTTAATAGTAATTTCCGTTAGCAGCACACTGTGCTACTGCAGAAAGGCTGCAACTAACATCCCATTCAGCGCTTCACACTGAAGTAAATTTCTTGCGGGAGATTTTGCTGCCTGCTCTGCCATTGCATATTTTGCTGGGACTGCGGTCAGCACTTGCCAGTAATGCTGGTACGGCATTGCATGTGACCCGCTTTTGACTTCCATTGGCTCAAGTAGTTATGCAGCTTTCTTGCCAGAAATGCGTGTGCCTACAAAGGAAGACAGATCACTGGAAAATTTACACAGAAGATGTCTCTACTCTGGGCCTGATAACTAGGAGTTGGCACCTAGGAGGCAAGCTTCTGTTGTAGGTGCGATGCAACTGCAACGATGATTTGGAGGCCATCAATTTTCTTGTTCCTCTTGATAATGTTTGAATGATATCAATAGGCGTAGCAAGAGCATTAGAGCAAGTATGACATCGAATGTGGTCTGATTTTGGTTGGCTCAAGAAATTAATAATTGTGCAGTTTTCTTTAAAGAATTGCTTGCGCCTGGTTGTCTAACAACGACGACAGGACACTGGGAAGTGGGAATTCACAAATAGGTATATTCAGGGACGAAGTCAGCATAGGGAAAAAATTTCAGGGTGAGGCATAAGTTTATAATTATTGTAAATATCAAGCATGTTTATATAATTTGAAATGTTATAGTACTAGAGATATATTTTCGAAAAAAATTGAACCAGAGGTAGGCAATTGCCACTTCGGGGCATAAAGTGGCTTCGTCCCTGGATCTAATACTCAGAACAAGAGGTGGCATTTAGCAAGTGAGCTTCTGCTGTAGGTGCAATGCAACAGCAATGACCATAGAAGGTTGTCAATAATTTCTTTTTTTTTTTAGTTTGTCATCATTTTTCTAAGGATTTAAAGTCTAACAAATAGTCATCACCGTTATCATCATAGGAAAATTAATAGATGTTTTTTCCCCAAGAACTACCAATTTTTTTTCAAACATAATTCGTAATAGAAAACGAAAATAAATCGAATTATACAGTGCATTTGAACACCCAATACATCTTATTATTCACAAAAGTTTTGAATTACCATGTCCTACAGAACTTATATAAACTCATGCCCACTATATATGAATAGCAGGAAAACTATTAAGCATGATAAATAAGTATAACAGAACCATGTATGTTATCTGCTTTGGTCATGTCGTCCGAATAGAAGCGAAGTGTACTCATTGCTGATATGCTCCAAAGCTTCTGCACAGAAACTCATGGTTGGTCTGTCCTTCCCTTCTCGGCTCAAGCACAGGACGGCCAGTGCAAGAACTTTTTCTACCATAATAATCGTTGCGGGAATGCTAGGGATATGTGGATCCAAAATAACGTATCCCCTGCCTTGATCAAACATCGTTTTTGCCTGTCCAAATTTAGTTCAAAATGTAAGTTCAACATTTTTAACATTTAGCCAGTCTCAGCTTCTGAGTTCCTAATTTAAAAGAACCCAAGTGATACTGAAACTACTCACATTCTGCCTTGATAATTCTTAATTAACAATGCACTGTTGTCAATGTTGAGACTCAATCCTGAATTGATTTCTTAACTTATGAGCAATCAAATCGCAAGGTCAGAAGGTTCCCAAATAAGATGTTAAAAGGATAGCAAATTTTGGGAGTAGCCAAGCCTAAAAAAGGGTAATTCTGTAAAAAAAACAGTCATCATTTCAAAACGTACATAGAAATTAAACATACCCATTCAGTTGTGACATAGTCGAAGCAGTCAGGATCGCTCATCAAAGGAGGTCGACCAGTAAGCAACTCAACAAGCACCACACCAAAGGAATATACATCACTCTTCTCTGTGAGTCGAAAAGTAATAAGAAACTCTGGATCACAGTATGAAAGGAGGACAATGTTGGAGTTTGAAGAATAGAACCGAACTCCAGAAACTGGCGGGAAACCATAATCTGAAACCATTGCTCGCATATTGCTCGAAAGAAGTATGTTCGAGGATTGGAGCCTCCCATGAATAATTGGTTTATCTGCATGGATGCCAACACTAAATTAGATCTCGCGGTTGTACTTCAAAAATATTTTTTTGAACTAGCAGGCAACTTGACTATATATAAGTTCTCCCTCTTTTTCTCTCTGTCAGTCACACGCATACATGGTGATCATATTCATCTTGACCATTGAGATGTTTACTTAAAAATGCAACTACAAATTATTCAAATAAAATTATTTGAAAAATGCTGTTTAGGAAACAAACCTTGGTTTCCATGAAGATAAGCAAGGCCATGAGCTACATCAATTGCTATGTCCAAGCGCATTCCAAACCCCATGTACTTTCCTGAATTTAGCAGTATTCAAGTTAGATACGGATTACTGCTTCAAATTAAATATAAAAAATCATGATTGAATTAACACAAATTGGTTGAATTTTGAAGAGAGGAAACAAGTATGGATCACGAATTTGACAAAACAGCATAGGAGCATCTTGTTGTAACCCTTTGTTCTCACCATGTCTATAGGCACCAATTTAATCTCCATCCATTCTTGTTTTCAGTGAATCTTACAATTATCACTTTTTACAATGGCAATCAAAGCAAAAGGGAAACATATCAGTTTGCTGTAAGAACAGCAGGGGATTTGACAAATATAATACTTCCAGAATTGAAAGATATTTCACTTGCCAACTGGAGACCAAATATATTGTATCTGTACGAACACATCGTTTAACTCAAGCGACACGCCAAACCCTAGTGTAGTGGTGAGGCACAAGGTCTCCATGGGGAGGTCTGGGGTTCAAGTCCCGCTAGGGGCTACTTTTAGGAGGGGAGTTTTCAAGTTTATTTTCTGGTTTGTTTGTGGGTGTGTGTGTTGTAAGCCTACGGGCAATGAATCAAAAAAAAAAAAACTCAAGCGACATGTAAAGATCAGAACTAACTTAAACAATTAGTTCTTTTTAAAAAAAATTGAACTGTTTTTCCTTGAATGGATTGAGTTTATTTTTTTTGTTAAATACAAATTAGGATAAGGGTATTGGCAAATAAAAATATTCATCCAATCATTGATGGGGTAAAAATAAATAAAATCCTTTACAATTGTTGAGAAATGTGAAACAAGGATAAAATGATAGGGTTTGGGGCCAAAAGAAAATTTTACCATCCAAGTGTTGCCTTAAATTTCCATTCGGAACATACTGAAGAACAAAAATTGAGTTCTCATTGTGCTCTAGATATCCATATAGTTTAACCAAATTTGGATGGTTGATATTTTGCAAAATCTTAATGCTTTCCTTGAACTCTATGGAACCCTTCAGGTTGTACATGCTCTGTAAATAATTGCAAAGAACTTTGTTTATCAGTCAAGCTTATTCAACTCAAATAAGTGAGATGCTACAAAATAATGTTAAAAAAGGGAAGAAAACTGTGCCTTTCTGTCACATTTGATAGCAACACGAGTGCCATCTTTAAGTGTACCATCATAAACAGAGCTAAACATGCCTTGTCCGATCAACAGAGAATGAGAGAAGCCACCTGTTGCCTTCTTTACTTGCGATACGCTGACAGGTGAAGAATCATCTACCAGAAAGTATTAGTTAGTGCATATTTTTTATGCATGATTCAATGTTTTGACTTAATCAGGAAGAATAATGCAGCAGTCAGAAACGGTAATCTGTGCTGATAAAAGTTGCTGATTCAAAAAATTTAGAGACAATCCCTTTTAGCAAATGTGAATAAAAGCTGAGTAATTACTAATTGGAGTCTCTGTTGTAACATCGGGCTTGACTTTGTGAGACGAACCCGTCAACCGGTGCTCACCGCAGGGCCTACAAGTAAGGATTGATTGTGGTGTGCAAAACTTGTCTACCCTGGTCAAGCCAAAGTTCATCCCATCACGGCGAACAAATTGCTTGCTTTTGCTAGGTGGAGGTAGTAAGGTCAGGAACCGAGATATGCTTCGAGGTGAAACTATCGCTGAACTTGGGGCCTGGTTATTTTTGAGGGAACGGGTTGTTGTGGGATTGACAGGAAGGCAATGCTTAAGGATGGTGTTGCACTCACCGCTGCCAAGATCTGTTTCAACCGAGGAAAGGCGTGTGTCAGTGATTGTATTAGGCTCAATAGAGGTTAAGCTTGTAACAATTGAACTAGATATTAGCTCCAAGTTAGGGCTAGGATCGATCGATGTAGCACTCGAGTCATCAAAACTAGGGGTAGGCTCGGTGGAGGTCAGACTAAGCCCAAACTCTGGACTCAACTCGCCGGGACTAGGATTATACCTGGTGGAGATAGAACTAGGGATGATCGAAATAAAGCTCGACCTGTCAAAACTTTGGTTAGGCTCGTCGGACATGGCGACTAACTCTTTGTTGGTTTCCACTTCAGGCATTTGAAAGGGAGAAAAGAACAAACCTTTGAAGCAGCATCTTTAAATACTGAGCTACTAACATAAACCAACTTTCAATTTGGATTATCTGGTGCATGTACAGAAACACAATTGTGTGCAGGGGCACTGACAAGTGGCTTCAAAATTTATAATCTTAGAAGCAGCATCTTTAAATTCCAATTGAGGTGATAGCTATATAGGATGTCAGTGACTCGTTACACCACACAATATAGCTATTTTGTTCTTTCTTGCATGCTCTGGGTCTTGATTGTACCCCTAAGAAATTAGAAAAGAAAGGGCGCTAATTTCTGGTCCACCGTTTCAATTATAAATTTTTTTTTCCTGAAAATTTTCAGTTGTGTGCATTTTTCTTTTCATTAATTTTGACAATGGAAGATTCTTTGACTTCGAATCTAGATACATCATAGGAAGAAAATAGAAAGAATTATATGTTTTATATTAGACAAAAAATTGAGTAATTAAAAAATGAATACACTGAATACTTTAATTTATCTTTCAATTCATCGAGATTGGTGAAAAATATATTCTTGAAAAATGCAACAAAAATTAAAATGAATCACTTTTCACCAATCTAAAAGAATTGAACGATTCAGATAAACTAGAGTATCCAGTGTACTCATCTTTTGAAGTACCTGACTTTTTGCCTTTGTTTTATTATAAATTGTCAACTTTAGTATATATATCTGAGAGCAAAATTATGGTGCTTGCGCAAGCACCATCCTCCGATGCGCATCGAAATTGATGCACACGAATCTCGATGCGCATCGAAGGATGATACTTGCGCAAGTATGTGCATGCTCAAGCACCATAATCTCACCCTATATCTCAACAGAAAAAGGTGGCATATATATGTAGTTTGCCACCCACTTTCATCAAAATAAAAATTAAAACAAATTGTCAACATATTTTTCCAAAATTGAACGAAAATCTGTTGCAAAACAACGTGGCGTTTGTCCTCACGAAATAGCTCGACATGATAGCGTTTGTTTGTTCTCACGAAAATCTGACAGAGAATTTTCTCCAATGCTTTATTTTTATTTTGAGACCACAATGGATGGAGAGAACCGTTTCTATTAATTATCTTTGATAAAGAATGTTTAGCTTTCTAGAGAAAATTCAACTAATTTTTTTATTTTTCAGGTGAAAATATAGTTATTTTCTTGGATTTCTTTTGTGCATTGGATTCCAGGTCAAATTTTTATAATCTTATCTTATTTGAAATAAAATTAATTCTAGAAGTACAAAACAAAAGTATGTATTACTATAACATATTTTCTAACCATTGATGTTTGGTGAGCCTAAAGACTAGCCCCAATTATTATTTCAATATTATCATAATAATGGTAATGTCAACTCGATAAAGTTTCGAATCACTAGTCGGATTGTTGTACCACTCAACTTTTAAATACATATGACATATATATCTCAATTGTTATGATATATATAAGGAGCAAGGTTAAAATAATATATAGAACACTTCATATCGTCTTATGCATATATATATATCTCAATAAATTGAGATTTGAGTTACTCAATAAATTTTTCATATCAAAATATTATAGAAAATTAAATTTTGTGATTTTTTTTGAAGTTTTGTTACTATTTTTAAATATTTTTCGCACTACAATCCCAAAAATGACATTTTCTTTAAAACAACAAAAAATAGCATCAAAGCTCTAAAAATCACGGAATTTAATTTCCTACAATATTTTGATATGAAGAATTTATTTAGCAACTTAAATCATAATTTATTGAACTATATATATATGCATAGGACGGTATGGGGTGTCCTATACATATTATTTTAGCATTGCTCTATATATAAGACTTATAAAAATAATCATGTTTTATATAATAACATATATAATATTTATTTATGTATTATAAGAATGAATATGCAAACAAAATTTAAAAAAAAATCACCCAAAGATAATAAAGCTGCTTATTTTTACCTACAAAATATTATATGATTTATGGAAAAAAGAAAAATGTAGTATCCCAAAAGTTTTAGACAGCTGTATAATAATCACTTATCAGTGATTACTTGTATTAAAAATAATAAAAAATGATAAATAAATTAGTTAATAAAACAATATCAATTGTTGTTTCAATGTGTTTATATATATCCGTTATGCAACATGTATATGAATAGTGGTGCGTAAAATTGACTAATTTTTAGTAGAGTAAATATGTTATCCCCTCTTAATCGCTTCTCTTATATATGTCATACATTAGAAGAAAAAAACAATTAATGCTCTGCTTTATCTGCTATGCTTTGTCCGCTCTTTCTGCTCTCTACATATCTTTATATTTAGGTCTAAAATATTTATATTTAAATTTGTAACAAAACTACTGCAAAATTTCTAATATAAAGATTTGTAGCAAAATTGTTGCAAAAATTGCAAGTCTTTATATTGGAACAATGAAGTCTATATATTGTTATCTGCAATTCTTTTTATTTAAATTTGCTGAAAAACTGCTGCAAAATTTCTAATATAAAGACTTACAGCAAAATAAAAAAGATTTGCAGTAATATAAAACTTTAGTCCTAAATATAAAGACATGCAGGAAAATAAACAGAGCGGATAGAGCAGAGCGATACTGGAGCGAACAGAGCAGAGCATGAATTAATTTTATCCTCTAACGAAAGACATGTAAGAGAGGCGTGTAAGGAGGGCTGTCAGTAAGTCCTTTTAATAATATGTACAAAAATATAAGGTCTCATATACAAATTACTTACTGAAACAAAATAAAAGACAAAAATATCAATATGCTAATGTGCAACCTAAAGTTACTATGGTGTTTCTCTAGGCTAGCATATGACCTAAGTTCTTCACTTTCTCTCTCATTGGTTGCGTAAAAAGAAGATTGAATCATCTTTAAACTAGGATGGTGTAAATGGATCGGATTGGTCGGATTTCGTATAGATTTTCAACTCGTTAGATGTCATTCGAGTTGTAGTGTTTTCAACTCGTAATCAACCAATAAAAAATAAAAACCATCCAATTCTTATTTTATTTAGGCGGTTGAGTTTTGCGGGTTTCACAAACTTCAATATTTCACAAATTTTGTTAATGATACAAATGCAAAAGTAACAATTGAAAATAATGTAAATAACAAGCATGTGGTTTATAAGAAGAATCCCATCATGTCAGTTCGTACTAAAAATTAAAATTATGAAGTTTGACAAAAATATACATCAAAGTTTGTGACGAAAATCGAATAGAAAACTTTATTACTAGTAGTATAATTGTTTAATTAAATATAAAAGATCGGGTTGGATTTCACCCACGTAATATTCTACAATCCGTATTCACATATTAGATGTCTGATTCGACAAAATAAAAACCGTAATCGACCATAAAAAATCAAAATCCGTATTTTTCGAGTTGGTTCGATCGGGTCGGTCGGATTTATCGGATTAGTCGGGTTAGACTTACACTCCTACTTTAAACCGGTTTTTTTAAAACAATATTTTTTAAACACTGGTTAAATAAGCCATTTTTAACGATTCAATGACATAACGGTATTTTTAACGAAATGAACCAGACGCAAAACCAGGTCCGATATTTTTTCATCGAAATCCGATCTGGTTTTCTAAGAGAGAACACGTGCTTGTATCTTTATGTGTAATTTAGATTTTTTTTTAACAAATCACTTATTTACAACCCAAAATTACTTAACTGTGAAATACTATATTAAAAATATGAATATAAAAATTTAAGCTATTTCGAAATAGTATTATTGTTTTCAAAGTGAAATATAAGGGTCAATAATATTTTCAATAAAGACAAATTTGTGTTGTTCATGATAAAAGTTCAGACCATTGAATTCCATATATATTATCATTTAGACTTTTGAGATTTTAGGTACTTATCTTATTCAGAAATGATCATACGACAATTAAGAAATTATTTTTGCATCCCTGCCTCATGTTTATAACAACATTTTTTTTTATAAGTAACATAAAAGCATTTTAAAATTTGAAGGTGTATATACTTATCACTAGCATACGAAGTGTTTCTCAGTTTTTTTGGTTTTAAATATTGTTCCTGAATGATCACAAAAAGATTCAAATTGAAAATTGAATCTACTAAGTAAAAAATACAACTTTCCAGAATATTTATTCCTAAGAACAGAAGGTACAAATAATTTTATCATTAAACTGAAAATTACACCAACATATGTTAATTGCTACTCTTTGAAGTAAAAAATTTCACCACGGACAAGTACCATGAAACGGATCAATGGATTTTCTATAAATATTTTTTATGTTCAGGTTAATTTTTATGTAATGGACACAAGGATTTAGTTGCAGGACAAGAAGAGAACAGCATTTACAAATAAAGAATTTGCAAATCAATATAAACTACAGCAGACAATCAAAATATATATATATATCCAGGATTTGAATTAGGACCCAAATAGAAGCTCACTGTACTCTTCCCTGGTTTGTGTCAAAAGATTGGCACAGTGACACATGGTAGGCCTGTTCTTTCCCTTGCGATTCAAGCAAAGCACTGCTAGTGCCAGTATTTGCTCTGCGACTAATATCGTTCCTGAAGCACGGTGGAGCTGAGGATCAAGTGTTTCAATTCCTCTACCTTGTTCAAACATATCTTTCACCTATTAGAAATTTGATGAAACATCAAACGTTAATTAACATCAGGGATCGATATTGGTTCGGACTGGTATAGGATTCACGGGATTTCTAAATGAGCTTCTAGTAAACACAATGAGCCATTAATTTGTTTAAGTACCAACTAAACTCCATTTAGCTTTCATTCTGTGATCAGGCTCAATTTACGCATAGATACACTTGAGAAAACAATCCTTCCACTCTATCCTATATCAACAAAAACACAAGCCAGCCGATACAGCAGAAAAGTAAGTTTAAAACGGTAAAAAAAAATTTAATGCTAAATAACAATGTACTTACCCATTTAGAAGTCACATAATCATCAGAATTACTGTCCATCAAAGGGTGTCGGCCTGTAATTAATTCAACGAGCAGCACCCCAAAGGAGAATACATCACTTTTTTCAGTAAACCTATAGGTTTGGAGGTACTCTGGATCGCAGTATACAACAGGGATAACACAAGAGGTTGAGACATCGCCACCATTGTCAGACTGGGGAGGAAAACCACAATCAGACACTATTACCTTGAGGCTATCGGTGAGAAGGACATTGGAAGATTTAAGCCTTCCATGAATAATAGGATAGTCTGCAGAAAATGGAAGCACCAATTTTATTTTGAGAGAGTATCTATTTTGAAAAAAATGGAAAAAGCTACACATAGAAATAAAGGTTTTTTAAACAATGAGTTACAATATGTATTCAGTGAGTGATCAGAATTAAAAGAAGTATAAAATAAAGAAGAAAAAGGTTTCCGCGGAATGTTTCAAAGCATATGGAGTATTCTGATGCATGAATAGCTAGCACATCATGCTGCTACATTTATACTATACAGGCAAATTAAGGTGTTGTCAAAATTTCTTAAGGATAAAATTGTCCAAGTGAATTTAGCAATAATAAAACAATATCACAATTAAAGATCCATAATTACCAGGATTTGCATGGAGGTATGCCACAACATTAGCCACCTCAATTGCAATGTCTAATCTTCTCCTAAATCCCAAATGCTTTTCAAACTCCCCTGCCACAAGTTTAACCAAGAAATACAGAATTTTATGTAGGTTTGCAATTGGTACCTTTTTCCTTTTAACATATAAAATACAGAATTTTATTTAGGTTTTGGTATGGTGTTCTCCATGAAAATGTTGTTATGGTGTTCCGAACAGTCATAGAGATCTTTCATATCGAAACTCTAAAGCGTTGATTGACAAAAGACAAAATAGATAACATTGCAATTAGTGCTAATTTGTTTCTATATATGCCAAAAGGGAACACCATATCAAAGTCCTTTTATTCAATCTCAATTGAAAAGATAACTTTCGGTTATTCCAATTAGGTATTCACTGACAAAACACTTTTCTCTAAACAGTAAACATACTGAGATTTGAGACTATATATCATCTTTAGTCATGAAGTTTCGAATGTGCATAACACATAAAAAAGTACATGCTAGATAAATGATTGCTGAATGGTCTCAATTCTCAAAGCTTTTGATTGTGTCAGCAAATATGCACATCTTGGTACAAGAAAGAAGAGTAGGAAAGGAGCAATTGAATCTTACCATCTAGATGTTGCCTCAAATTTCCATTTTTGATGTATTCGGTAACAAAAATGGAATTCTCACCGTCCTCAAGATATCCGTAGAGCTTAGCCAAGTTGGGATGATCAAGATTTTGCAGCACTTGAATTTTCTTCTCAAAATCTATTGAATTATGTGGATTATACAAAGCCTGCATGGAGAAAAATAAAGAAAAAGCATTGTGTTAATTGGTCTTACCTCTGGTTTTCCCTGTGCAAAAGAGGAAAACAAACTAGAAAAAGAAAAAAAAGGGAGGAGGTTCTCGAGTACCTTTTGCTCAAATTTAATTGCAACGCGGTTTCCATCTTCTAGTGTACCATAGTAAACTATGCTAAACATGCCCCGTGCAAACACGTTAGAGAGATCATCAGTGGCTTTTCTGATCTGTTTCATGGAGAATTCTGATATATCCCCATCTGCTAGAGATGAATTATTTTTATGTAAGAATAAGAACCATCAATCCCATTAGAATTAAGTTCTGAACAATTAACTACAATGAATTTTTGTCATTTGATTTGTTAAATAAGAAAAACAGGAAATAAAAGCTTACTTCCTCTGTACAATATTTTGCTAAAAATATTTTTTTTACAATTAAAAAATAAAATGCATGTTCCTAAGAAATAAGAATTACACAGTACCCAACTAAACCCATAGCGCAAAATTGGTGTCTTAATTACTCTTATTATTTTGCTTTCATTTTTTTCCGAGGAGGAATGCTAAGAAGCGCAGCTTAGTACAATTTTCTAGATATCTTCTCTTAACAATTACTTCAAAAGCATAACCATAATCAGATAAACAAAGCGATTATCATCATCATATATATTAAGCTGTACTCATGACTAAAAAAACAAAACAAAGGGACACTCAATAAAGCAATAAACGAAAAAACCATACCATCAGGATCTTCTCCATGACCCGACTCAATTTCACTGGACATTGTGTCGATGGTAACGTGATTAAAACTACCACCAAAAGAAGAATGTCCACATATGCCGATGGAGGGAAGGAAGCTAATTTTTGAAATCCACTGCGGGCGCCGGGCAAGCGCAAGCGCAAGCTTATCACCGGAGCTTGATCTAGTGCTCGGCTTCCGGCTGAAACTCCTCTTTAGCATTTCCAAGGGCCCCGGTTTGGACTCGTCTTCAGGTTTAGATACAAGTTGGGTTTGGTGCAGGGGACTGGGTTGCAACCAACTCACCTTGCTCTTGCTCCTCTTCAGCACCCCCTGGGGTTGTGACTGAGGTTGAGGTTTGGATAATGGTTCAGGTTTGGTAATGGACCAGGTTACTTTGCTCTTGCTCTTCTTCAACATAGCCTGGGGTTGGGTTTGCGAATCGGATTCGGGTTGTGGTTGGGGTTGGGGTATGGACCAGCTGGTCTTGCCCTTGTTTTTCTTTAGTAACGCCATGGAAGGGGTTAGTGGTGAGGGTTGGGGAAGAAGGCATAGTATTAACGCCTTAACGGAGATGATAATAATGCAGAGGAGAAGAGCGACTGCTTCTGAGCACGCAACAGTGATCATGGGAGAAAGTTAGTTCTCTTCTAGACACGATTTTGTTCTAGCCTTCTAGGAAAAATATTAGTATTTTCTTTTCTTAATTAATGTTTTTTAAGCTTATCAGTTCTCCCTCCAATAGTCTGGAAATTTGTCAATTGACTCTCAATTTTATTTTATTTTTGGTTTCTAGTTATACCTAAGAAATGCTTAACTACTTAAACTTATGAGATTGACTTTAATTAGCTTTTGAAGTTGGTTTTCTACGCATTTATCTGTACTACTTTTTTAATTGTATTATTTTTTTTTAGGAAAAGATGAGGATCAATGTCCTCAAATTTCATTAATATTATAGTATACTTGCACAAAGAAAAAGGAAGGAAAATGAAAGGAAAGTAAGAAGTAAATATTTACAAATAAAACAAAATTATACAAGCCTTGTTTAAATAGAGCAGTTTCTATCAAAGAAATTTTCTGCTGTGAACCACAAACGTCCTTCGGTCAATATTTCATGTGTTATATCTTGCAATGTACCATTCTTCCCAGAAAAGATCCTTCTGCACCTTTCCCTCCAGATAATGAAACATGTGGTGGCCTCCAGTGCTTCCCATCGTTTATTCTTCAGAGTTGTAATCAATTCACCTGCTGCTGAGCTGCAGAACATAGTCGATTCATAACTCTGATGGTGCAAAACATCCGTTAAATATATTCTCAATGCTCTGCTGAAGGAGCATTTGTAGAATAGATGAGAAACCGATTCACAATCATCTCTACACATATAACACATATTTGGGATCATCCAATTCCTCCTAATTAAGTTGTCAATAGTGGTTAATCGATTACAAAACATTAGCCACATGAAGACCTGAACTCTGTGTGGAACCCTGATTTTCCAAATATGTTGAACCGTGGTGAGTGGGGTTGGGATAAGAGCGAGGAATTGGTATGCCGAATTTGCTGAATATACCCCTGAAGGATGACGCAACCACAAGCATTGATTCTAGTGTGATGTAGTACAAGCCTCGTAATGCTGTTTTATTTTGTGAAGCATTTTCCAGAAGATCGATGCATTGTTCCCGTGCCACGGCCTGTCTGTAGAAGTCATCATGGGTGTAGCACGTGTCCACCACGCTATATTATTTGTCTCACAGTACCACATCCAGCGCATTAGTAGGCTTGCATTTGTTTTTTCGAGACTACGAATCCCCAGACCATCGATTTGTTTTGGTCTAGTGGCAAGGTCCCAGCTGACCATGGTAAGACCTATGAGATTGTTTTTGTGTCCATGCCACAGGAAGGATCGCCTAATCTTATCCATTGATTTGATAACCCATACCGGCAGCAGAAAGGCCGATATATAGTATATAGGTACGGCTGAGAGAATCGAATTCACCAGAGTTAATCTACCTCTAATAGACAAGAGATTAGCTTTCCAACCAGGCAATCGCTACTGTAGTTTCTCAATTAAGGGCATGTAACTGCTCTTTTTCAGCCTTTTATCTGAAAGCGGTAGACCAAGATAGCTGATAGGAAAGGTAGCAGGTTTACACTGAAGCAGCCTAGCCATTTGTTGCACAACAGTATAATGTGATCCAGTCATGATGAGTTCTGATTTGGCATTGTTTATTTGCAGTCCTGATATCATTGAGAAGGATTGGAGAATAATCTTTATGAATTGCAGTTGCCTCGTGTTTGCTTGAAGCAGTAACAAGGTATCATCGGCATACATGAGACATTGCTTGCAGCTAGGAAAAGGTGGGATGACATGATTTAGGTCCGAAATTTGTTGAATCCATTTTGGTAGGAAGTTCATGGTTAGGATGAATAAATAGGGAGCTAAAGGGTCGCCTTGTCGTACACCCTGTTTGAGCTTAATGTTTTTTCCCGCAACAGAATTTAAAATGACCTTGGTGGTACCCTGGAGAATAAGAAATTGCACCCATTTTAGCCACAGTGGTGGAATACCTTTGGCATGTAGACAGTCTAGCACAAATTGCCAATTGACGGAGTCGAAGGCTTTGTGAATGTCCACCTTGAGGATGGCTAGTTTCACCCCCTGGGTAGCTGCTGCATGCATGACTTCTTGTGCATAATGGAAACCCTCCAATATACTCCTTCCTTGGATGAAACCAGTCTGCACAGAATCAACCATGGATGGGATAAACTGTTTTAGTCGATTTGCTAGCAACTTGGACATAATTCTTTGTATCCCGTTGATAATGTTAATTGGTCTAAAGTCAGTTGAAGATGTCGCTTCATCCTTTTTGGCTACCAGCACAATATAGGAGTTGTTTAAAGGGGACAGAGTGCATTCAGGATTCGACATGACAAGCTGCAATACTTGAAGTAGATTGGGCATCAATAGGTTTATGTATTTTTGATAAAAACTCTCCCGTGAAACCATCCGGACCAGCCATTCTGTTGGGTTTCCATGCTGCAATGACCTATTCTATTTCCTGAGTCGTGATTGGTGCTACAAGCTGTTCTTGTGCCCCCTGTTCAAGGGGGTTGTCTCTGAATACTGATTGGAGATCAAAAGTTGCAGTAGTGGGAGTTGCTTTGCCCATATGCTCACAAAAGTGATTGAACAAAGCAATCGCCTTTCCTTTATGATCTGAGTAGGTACGATCACCAACCTTTATCAACACAATCCCATTACATCTTTTTTGCGAAGTGGCTATGGCATGGAAGAATTTTGTATTCTTATCACCACTCTTGACCCACTGCCTCTTTGCCCGTTGTCTCCACATTGTTTCTTCAGACTGGGAGATTAGGTGAAGTCGTTCTCTTAGAAGTGTCCTTACAAATAGCTCCAGGCAGGTAAGGACCCTCTGCTTATGAGTTTTATCCAACCATAGTAGCACTTGATGACAAATGTTAATTTTGGAGGATATGTTACTCGTGTAAGTAACCCTCCATTGCCGTATGGCTGAACGTAAGGCCACAATTTTGCGAGCCAAGGACATAGGGTTTGTTGCAGTGGGGAGTAGTGACCACGACTGAGTTACTACATTATCAAAATCTGGCATGTGCAACCAAAAATTTTCAAATCTGAAGATATTTGATATTGGGAAAACGGTAGAGCATTCACAGAGAATCGGACAATGATTCGATATAGTTGTTGGAAATGCATGTTGTTGTGTGTTGGGCATTCGTCGATTCCATTCTTGATTTACTAGAAAGCGATCTAGCCTAGCAAAGGAAGGCAATGCTCTGTTGTTGCACCAAGTGAATTTCCTCCCCTGCAATGGAATATCAGTGAGGGCTAATCGGTTTAAAAAGTTTCGGAAGATCGAGTCTGGGGTTTTGTTGTGGTTGGATCGGTCAGTTGACAGCAGAGTCTGATTAAAATCACCCAGAATACACCAAGCCACATCATCATTTGGTTTGCATTGTTCCAGTTCCTGATGAAGCAATGCCTGGAGTTGTTGGAGCAAGGACCATATACCCCCGTAAATCGTATTTCGGAACCATCTTCCTTCGCAGCTAGGTCAGCATACACACTGTGTTGTAACATCCTTATGTCAATGTGCTGGGAAAGTCGAAGATTTCCAGGCCATGATAATTCCCCCCGATGCACCATTTGATGGTAAGATAGCATGTTGGTCAAGCCTTGAACCCAATATCTCCTTTAGTAGACGTGAGTCGATATTATGTAGTTTTGTCTCTTGTAAGCAAATCAAATCGGGATTTTCCTTTTTCACTATTGATTTTACATCTATTCTTTTCCCTGAATCATTTAGGCCTCGAACATTCCAAGAGATGACGATATACTTTCTTGAATTCATGAGAAAAATTAGAGATTCATTAACACCAGGGAGGATACAAGTGCTCAAATCCTCATTTTCTACTCTTACATTGATCTAGCTAAAAGGTCTTACACCTACCAAGAGTTGCACCAAAAACAAAAAAGACTCACTACAGAAAGCTCCCTACTACACCTTACAACTTCAAACATAGTACCACTTCCCTTTGTTACAAATCTGTTTCAAAGGGGTTGATTGGTGCACCGGGGTGGTGGGACGGGTAACAGCCCCATCAGAACTCTGCTCTATGGCTAGGTGTATCTGCTTCTTCACTTCATCATTGACTTCCAATCCAGACCTGGTTAAAATTTCTAGAGCTTGCTCAGAAGATAGGGGAGTGTCTATTGTTGGTAGTGTAAAGGACAGCTTGTTAGACTGGTTTGAGCGTTTTTTTGGGGGGTGCACCCTCGGCTTGCTCTTCCCCAGTAGCCTTGGGCTTCTTCTGACTGAATGTATCATATCTCCCATGCTGCTCTGTCCCATGGCTTCAAAAGAAACATCTGGAAGAGGATGCAGTGTACCTCCTCCGTTTCGCTGGGTCTGTGTAACAGAAGCATCTTCTGGAAATGGGAGGTCACAAGTGATTGAACTAGTCAGCAGTTTGGGCTGCAGGTTGGAGCATACTTGTTCAGGCCTCATAGGAGAAATAGAAGAAATTGGTGGTTGATTTGCAACCTTAGCCCAAAAGCCTTCCACAGTTGTGGGGAGATTGCAAGCCGATTGACCCAGCTCCTGGCCCAGCTCCCAGCTTCGCTTGGCCTATCCCATGTATCATTTTAGGAAGAAAGATATGAGCTGGCCCAAAATTGGCCCATTGCCACGAGATTGAGGCTGCCATAACTCTAACTTTGATTGAGGTGGGTCAGCTTTCAATTGTACTTGTTTGCGTGCATCCCTCTTGTTGTAGAGACTTTCCCCTGCAGGGTATCCCTCCAACCTGACACAGTACATTATCTGACTTTGAGCCCCACAACTTACTGATACTCGCCAAACATTTAAGAGGGGGTCGTATGAAAGGCTTGTCTGGGAATGAGGTATAATCAGTGATAGATTGTTCTTCCCTGCAGGGAAGTAGGGGATATTGACTTTGGATCTTCTGTGGCCACTGTTCCTTGTCCTAATCCTTGATTCCCTGTGACAAGGTCATGGACACCGTCCACCTTGTGATTGTGTTTGACTATCCATATCGGTTTCCGAATTTTTAGGTTGAGCTTTGATGACCATGGTTTTTTACCCCGCTTACTTGATATTGAAAGGGTAGACAAATTCCATCCCCTGGGAGACCTCGGGGAATAATTGGCCGAGAAGTCTGAGGAATCCCCACTGTCTTCAGATGATCTCCCCTGAGGCCTTTGACGAGAATGGGGTTGAACTGCCATTTGATACGGAATGTGGGGCTCCTCTGGTGGTGGGATGTGATCATCTAGGGCAGGGAAAAAAGGGGGTTGTGTCGACCAGCCTCCATCGATTGATTGAGATATCGATCGGAGTGGAATAGTCTCCTTCTCGATACACATATTGGGGGGCAATCTGGGTCAGAGACTTAGTCTCCACCAAGGCTGTGATATCTCTATAATGCCCGGCTTCGCGGCCAAAAGGTAGAATGCGAATGGGGTGTCCAAAATGTTGCAGAACACCTCAGATTTCAGAATACGTCCATGCCTGGATAGGGAGCCCTCTGATTTTCACCCATACCTGATACATAGGCGGGTCGTATCCCATACCAAAATGCGGTCTCCATTCCAGAACTCTAAACCTCACGTTCATTTCTGGAATGGAGTAGATGCATGTCTGAACGACAGCATCTCTGCGAAATGCGTCGGGGCACAAAATGAGATACGGTGAGACATTGGCTTCATGAATTTTGTAATCATGTTCAGCTCCTCCATGAATCATCTGCAATTTTCGTGCTATAAGGTGTGGGAGGTCGGGAGAAGGGGTACCCTGGAGCAGAATAATAAGACCCGCCTGCAGTAGGTAGGTGTTATCCTCATTCAGAGTCTCACGCGATGGCCTAAAAATGGTAGCGGGTTGCGGATGGCGGGGTTCAGGTTCCATGGGGTGGTTTTGGAGATTTGATTGTGGGTTGGGGTAGTTGGTGAGATTGTTGGTGGTCTGGGTAGGAAGCAGCGGTGGGTTGGATTTAGGGGCAGGGGAGGGAGTGGGTTTATGTAGAGGGCAAGCTACAATAACATGACCAAAACCACCACATTTATAGCACCTGATTTTATTCCTGCAATACTTCTTAATGTGTCCCTATAGAAGACAACGGTAGCATTTTCGTTGTTGCACCTTGTTTGTATTGAATGATGTTTGCTTTGTCTTTTTCTGAACGTACTGCCATTCCTTGGTTGTTGGTGGTGGCTTGACACATCTGGGTTTGGTGGGTTGAATTGGAAGACGGGGGACAGTGTTGGTAACTGGTTGTTGGCGATGCACCGGCTTGGATGATTCACCCTTCCAGATCGTCTCCTGATGCTTCCTTTGGTGGTTTGCGGTTGATGCATCCTTCTCGATCGCCTTGAGTTTCTCCTGCTTCCTTGGTTGAGTCGCCATCGAAATGTCACTGCCTATGTTAATGTACTTCCTTTTTAATTGTATTATTAGGGACTAATGATAGGAAGTTAGTAAGTTGTAAGCCTGTAACTAATTTTCCAGTTACAACTGTATTCTATTACAACATAATTGTGTTTTTCTTTCTCTCTCGTAATAAATACAGATAGGCGATATATACGTGTAAGAGATTCAGAAATCAATAAAATAAATTTTTTTCCCACAGAAATACAGTCTTCTTTTCTCTCTTTATCCTCTTTCATGGTATGAGAGTCAAAATGGCCTCCAATTCTATCCCCCAATCCCTCTCATATCTCCACTACATCTTCTCCATCTCCTTCTTCCTCAATGAATTCTATCATTCCATTGAATATCCTCATTTCAACGAAGCTCAGTGATTTAAACTTCTCTATCCGACAATCACAGATCCTCCCTTTGCTTCATGGCTACAACCTCGCTCGGTTTGTTGAATCCTCACCATCGGAGCCCACTAAACACAGTACATCTGGTGCTATCAAGATCAACCTCGAGTACTTGTCATTGAATCGTCAAGATCAATTGTTGCTAGGATGGATTCGATCATCTCTCACTGAGCAAATCTAGGCAAAGGTGGTTACTTGCTCCACTACTCGAGATCTCCGAGTCACACTTTAGAGAAACTATGCATCCATAGTAAGATCACGTGTCACCTCTCTCAAGCGTCAGATCCAAGGTTTAAAATAGCGGTTTGCGCGGTTTAGCGGTGGAGTGATTTAGCGTTTAGCGTTTTATCGGTGATAAAACGGTCGATAAACTACCATATCGATATTTATATCATATAAATTTATTTCAAATGATATTAAGTATAAATTATAATTAATAAAATTTATATGCTTAATAATAACATATAATAGTAATTTGTTATCAACTACCATATAGATATTTATAACATATTATTTTTTTCAAATGATATTAAGTATAAATTATAATTAATATAATTTCTATGCTTAATAATAACATATAATAATAATTTGTTATCAACTACCATATCGATATTTATATCATATTACTTTATTTCAAATGATATTAAGTATAAATTATAATTAATATAATTTGTATGCTTAATTATAGCATATAATAGTAATTTGTTCACAAAATATATTTTCAAAGAATAATATATTGAATGAGCATGGCTAAAATAATATGCATAGTACACCTCATTTCGTACTATGCATATATATATAGGTCAATAAATTGAGATTTAAGTTGCTCAATAAATTATTCATATGAAAATATTGTAGGAAATCAAATTTTGTGATTTTTAGAGCTTTCTTGCTATTTTTAAATATTTTTAAAAAGAGTCCAGATTTGATACTACAAAAGTGCTATTTCTTGGTTGTTTTTAAAAAATATTTAAAAAATAACAAGAAAGCTCTAAAAATTACAAAATTTTATTTCTTACAAGATTTTGATATGAAGAATTTATTGAACAACTTAAATATCAATTTAATGACCAAATTAAATATAAATGACCGCATAGTACGAAATGTGGTGTACTATGCATATTATTTTAGCTATGCTCTATATTGAATAATTCATAAGCAAGTATATTAGTAGTTTAGAAGCATAAAGAAAAAAAAATGAAAAGTCACCTAAAACTTGATCTGCTAAAAAAATAACAATTAAACAGCAAAAACAGCTATATCACCACTAAAACCGCTAAATCGCCGCTAAAACGCTAAATCGTGTCCGCTTTATCGGCCGCTAAAACCACTATATCGCCAAAAATCGTTAAAACCGCATTTTTCAATATATCTTGCGTTATAGCTCCAAAAACCGCTAAATCGCAGTTTTATCGCCGCTATTTAAAAGCTTGGTCAGATCCAATCTACACAAAAAGGGGTCGATGTTGTGTTCTGAATAACTCACTAAGCTCCGATGAATTGCTGAATAACCCCCCCAAGCTTTCAAGCATTCAATTGAGCTCTAGAAAGAGCATTAGAGCCTTCTCCTACAACTGCCTAACCTGATAGATTTAGGATAGCTACAATCATCTAATTATGGATCAGAGAATTGCTGACGAACTAGCCTTCATCGGAATAACTCACTAAACTTTCAAGCATTCGATGTTGTTTTCTGAATAACTCACTAAGCTCCGACGAATTGCTGACGAACTAGCCTTCATCGGAGCTCTGATACCTGAAGATGAGCTGGTGACATATACCATCAATGGATTAGACAAAGAGTTCAATCTAGTAGTTGCTGCTGTCAACGCTGCCAGTCACCATACCCCTTTTTCCTTCTCTGATTTGAAAGGTCTTCTCCTCATTCATGAAATCCTGATTCAAAGTCAAGAATCTCCAATTGCCTTTTACACACGAAGAGGTAAATCTCGATCCTCTTACCCTCAAAACAACCAAACCCGATTCAATTCGACTTCGCATCCAATAAGTCAGCAATTTGGATTTCAATAGAATAACTCAGCAATTTGTTAACAATCCTAGGGCTCTGAGCATATTTACCATATTTTCTTCTGTTAGAATGAGGTCTTAAGATCAAGTGCTATTACGAAAGCATATTTAACAATAACAATTTAAACTTTTAGACCTTAATCACCTAGCTAAAATTTCACAAGTAATAAGAGGAATTGAGCACATCAAGATAACAAAGTGCAAGTATTGTAATGAGAGAGAGTAAAGAGCAAGAGAGATCAAGAGAACACAAGAACATGCGATATAACGTGGTTCGACCTACAAATAAATTAGACCTATATCTACGGGACTCCCGAAACCAAAACTTTCTTCTGGGGTCGATTCCACTAAATAATAAGTTATTTACAATTACAGAACCTATCTTTGGTTTCTTCTCAATAGGCAAACAAATCTTAGATTCATATACCTATGCAAGAGGCTACACCACTCTACAAGATAAAATGTCTGATTGACAATACAATCAAGGACAATGATGCACTACTTGACAACACAATGTAGTGTACCAAAGACTAGAAACTAGCAAGAAAGAATGCACTACTTTACTAAGTGTGAACTGGTCCAATAAGCAAACCAATCTTATGGTCCTAAACCTATGCAAGGGGCTACACCACTCTACAAGGTAAAAATGTCTAGACTACACAATCAAGGATAATGATTCACTATTTGACAACACAAATGTAATGCACCAAATGCTAGAAACTAGCAAGAAAGTAGTGTTCTCTGATCCATAATTAGATTATTGTAGCTATCCTAAATCTATCAGGTTATGCAGTTGTAGGAGAAGGCTCTAATGCTCTTTCTAGAGCTCAATTGAATACTTGAAAGCTTGGGAGGGTTTCAGATGTCTTCCAAGTTCGTATCCCTAATGTATATATAGACTGAGCACATCTTGGAGTCTTGGAGTCTTGATTTTGACCTCATGTGTTATAGAATTATGTAACGCGTTACAGAATCTATTATAACGGGTTGGCACCTTTCCAAAAATTCTTTTTGTGCTTCTTCTCGTTGTGACGGGTTGGGGACCCATTATGACGGGTTGGAAACCCGTTGTGACACATCTGGGATGTGTCACAGCAACAAATAGCTCTGGAAAATCCCTCTGCTCAAGCTCTTCTCCTCTTGAACCTGTTGTGATTGGTTGGGCATTGATACGAGTTTTACTAACCCTAGTTGTTAAATAGAAGTTGCAAGTATACAACCGTCTATTGTAGTACTTAGGGATCGAATCCACAGGGACAAGTCGGACTAAGTTATCAAATTTTAATAATTCTAATCTAAGTAAGAAATTAAAAGGTTGAGTTTTTCTGTAAAGCGAAAGGTTTGGTTTTGGTGTTATGCAATTTTGAGACTAAGTAAATCAATTAACAATTTCAAGAATTAAGATGAGAGGTTTAGGTTTCTAAGGTTTCTATCCACTTGTTTATATCTACTTGGTCATTTAAAGGTTTGTTTTTGTATTAAGGAGGCGCAATTAACAAGTTTGGTACTAAGGGATATTTCTATGTTAGTACCATATCTAAACTAGAGTAATTTTCACCTTTCGGTACTTGATTATTCTAGTCTAAATTCATTAAGTCCTAATTGCCTTAATCTACTTAAACAATTGCAATTCACCTCTCGGTACTTGGTACAATTATTCAATTCAATCAAGTTGGCCTATAGATGACAATCGTCACGTTTCGGTACTTAAATTACCATCTACCTTGTTACTTGTGGTCGAGATCTAACAATTCAATTTCTCAATTACAACCATTAAATCCTAAGTATGCAATTTGATCAAGATCACAATAAGCAATAAAAACAAGCACAAGCCATAATAACAAAAACAACGATCATCATATCATTAAACCAAGTAAGATACAAGCCAAGTTTCAAGTCTCCCTAAAAACCTAATGGAGAATTAGCTCATAATGGCCATGAAAATACAACTAAGTAAGTAAAAGAAAACAAGAGAAGGAGTGGAAGATTAAACCAAAGTGATGAAGTCTCTAATAGCCTTCTCTTCTTCTTCCTTCTTCTTCTTCTCTTTCTTCCCCAAAATCTCTCTCTTTCTCTCAAAAGTGTAATGGAAAACTATCTCTTTCAAAGCATGTCCTAAACAGATCTGAACCCCCCTATTTATACATGAATACACGAATCCCAAAATAACCTCTAATAACCTTCCCCAAATAAAACTAAACTGCTCTGCCGACCTTGGTTACGGTCATAATTAGTGCTAAAATTGGCAGACCGTGCAAGAATATGGTCGTGGGATCTATTCTGGGAATTGTCGGTTTTGGTTACGACCGTAATGAAGGGTCATTACGGCCGTAATGAACTCTTCTGAGGCTGAAATTGACCATGTTCTGGTTACGGCCGTAATAGGTTTTGGTTACGGTCGTAATCAAGTTTTCTGAGTCTGAAACTGGCTAAGTCCTGAAATATGGTCTCTCGGGAAAACGCCATTACGGCCGTAATGTGTGTTGGTTACAGCCGTAATGAGTGTACTTAGCTCCTGTGGTGGCTAAGTACTGGGAATCTATCTCTCGGGAAAGGGTCATTACGGCCGTAATGGGTACTGGTTACAGCCGTAATGGGTTGATCTGAAGAGGTTTTGGCCAAGTTCTGGAATCTGCAGTCTCGGGATGTGGTGATTACGGCCGTAATGGATGATTACAGCCGTAATGAAGGGTGATTACGGCCGTAATGAATCCTTTAACTGTCTGATCTCGCTCCCAACTGCTCCAGGTGTCCAGAAATAACTTCTTGTGCTTCCATTACCTATTTTCTGCATTGTAAACCAATTCTAGGGAAGTAACTTAAACTTGAGACTAAACTTGGATATTTTGACCTAAACTTATCGGATTTTGGCATAAATTACACAAAATACCCTATGATTCTGGTATATAATTTCATCTTATCAAATTCCCCCAAGCCTAGTCCTTGCTTGCCCTCAAGCAAGTCTAAACACTTACGGGAACTCTAAGGGTAATTTATGTTATTTTACACCAAGTACCTTGACTAGACTCTAACATACGCATTCGTTTTCATGTGTGATTTTGAAATAACATGTTAAAAGGAAAATTTGGTATTCAACTTATTCGGTCATTTTTCAATGGTCTTCTTCACATCACAACACGATTTTGGATGAAACAAAAATAAAGAACAAGAATTAAAGTGCTAACTATATGCAAATTATGGGAACATGTTTTTGGTGGGATTATTAACCCGCTACTGAACAAACCCTTTGTCAAAGTCTTTGGTAAATTTAAAGAAATCGATTGTCCTATTTTATCAAATCCATAAGTTTTTTTTTTCGAATTGGGGTAAGATTTTTACTTCTTTACCAACGAGTTACTGTGATAATTTAGATTAGTAAATCTCGAACTTGTTCCCTCAATTCTACAAGTGTAAGCCAATTTCAGAAAATCCTTTTTTGAAATAATTTTAATTTTGGGTGTAAATTGTGCCCTAATGCTATTGACTTTTTTGTTTGTGCATCTGTCTGCTTTTGGGCTCTCTCATTTTTCCACTCAATATATTTTTTTTCTTTCTTTTTTTTGTTTTTTTTTTGTTTTTTGTTTTGTTTTTTTTTTGTTTTTTTTATATATATGCGGGTGTATCTGTCCTAAGGACTTCAACCCTACATATTGCTCACTTTTTTGCAATTTACACCTTTGTTCAATTAAGTCTAGTTTAGAAAAGGATTTCTAAGTCTCGCACCAGGTTTCCTACGGACTCCAAGTGTTTCGGTAACCTTTGGCGTGGAGCGTCTGAGACTTGGCTTACACATTGTAAAACGAGTTCACTAATTCTAGACCTCTATCACTAAAATACCGTAACTCAAATCAGTAAGGAAAATCCTTTTCGAAATACTTATGGTTCTAATTAAATAGTACAACAAATTCCTGACCAAAGATCAGTCTAATAGATGAGTGAATTCGTCAAACCCATCGATCAAAGGTTGTTTAGCGGATTAATTATCCCAAAATTTTTATTATCAATTTTTTTTTTAATTTTATGATTTTTTTCTTTCAAATTTTTATGCAAAACAAATAAAATATTATTCTCTAGTGTTCCTGGCTGTTAAAGAAAGAGTCTAGAATGGTCTGATCAGTATTGAGCACATTGGTACAGATTTCATGATAGCTGACCCGCTGACTAAGGGTTTGATTCCCAAAGTTTTCCATGGGCATGTTGCTCGTATGGGTGTAATTTCAGTGGATGATGTTCAGTTTTAGTGGGAGTCTGATAAGTTTGTTGTAGTGCTTGAAAGATTGTATGTATTTACAGACATTTGTTTATATAATATAATGCACTCTAAAGTTAAAGTTAAAGGCTAAAGTTTTAAAGTTATATTGTGCATGTATATTATTCAGTTAAGGTTTTATTCTGGATTCGGTTGATCTCAAAAGGCAAAGGACCAAGTTGGAAACAGACACGTAGATCACATTTCGTGTGATTTCCACACTGCACATCCATTTCATGATTCATGTCATTCAGTTGTATTAGCATCATGATTTATATCGGTCTAGTCACTCATAAATGTGACGAAGTGCTGCTTAAGTCTCTTGTTGATATCGCTGATGGACGGAATTGTTTGACACTTAAAGTGACAAAAAAGGAAAGAGCTCTGTTAATATATAATTAAAGGTTACACACATAGTCCAAGTGGGAGATTGTTGGATTTTATAATCGTACGTGCCATATGGGACGCCATATGAAACGACAAGTTTATGGACTTACGTGTTATACAATTATATATTAATTATATGTCATTAATATCCATAATCAAGTGATCAATAAAGTATATTTACATATGGATATAAAGTGTTATAGGAAAGGACCCTTTAATGTGCAGAAATCATAGTTGGTAATTAGCAATTTATTGATGGACTGAATTGCAAAATTACCATGCACCTTTTCTAAAAGGCACCTGGTCCCCAAAGACAAGTCATCCTCTCTCTCTCAATAGAAAATTTACAGAAAAATTACTCTAAGTAATTAGAGAAAAGATTAAGGAAGAGGAGAGATCGTTGTAGAGCCTCTCTATCGGATTTTACAAGGAGTTGCCGCGTAAGAGAAAAAGGGAACCGGCGACCGTGACTTCCTCTTTTGGAAGACTCCGCTGCCACACCGAAGAGTGGAGAAGAGAACACAAGAGGAGCAAGAAGAGAAGGGCCGCACGGCTGTCCGGATACAGAAAAGCGTCAATTCCGAGAATTTCAAGGCATGGAACAAGGTTAGGCTTCCGCTCAAGTTTTCGGTTCTCTCTAGTGGTCCTAGGATTAATACTAGAAGTATTATCAATTGGTATAAAAAAATAAATATGCAAATAAAATATTTTTTTGTTTTTTCTAAAATGCAATAATAAAATATTTTTGGTGTGTATGACGTTATACCATTGAAATCACGAAAATGAGTTAAAATACCAAATTTTTCTTTTTTAAATTCGAGGAAATAAACACACGTAAAAACAAATAACGAAGACTGACGCAAAGCAAATAATAACTGAAAGCAGGTAAAGATACAAGTCCAATTTCTACCCCTCCCCCAAGCCTATCTAAAAGCACGTCTCTATGCGAAAAAGTAAGCTAAGAAAAGTAAATAGAGAAAGGACAAGGAAAAGCTCACAACGAATGCGGCTATGAAGATGAGGGTGTGGTGGTGACAGCGCTCACTGTCCATCAAAGTTGGCCCCATCGAAGAATGAGTCCGGCGGCTGACGGCTGAGGCGTGGGAACGTCGGTGGCTCCGGCTGGCTGATCGAGATGCGAGGGTCGACCTCCTTGAAGTGGTGGTATACAGAGCTAACCTGGTGAGCGGTGGTGTGGTATTGAGAGTCAAAATACTGGCACTGCTCGACAAACTGAGCGCCAATATAAGACGTGAGCTGATCACGAGTCTTGGCAAAGTTTGGAACTGATTCAGAGGTCGATACATGAAAAATTGGGTTCTGGATTTGGTCATTACGGTCGTAATGGCCATTGGTTACGGCTGTAATGACCGACTGAGTTGTCTGATCAGGAAAAGGGTCCTCGGGAAAAATTGACTGCAGTCGTAATAAGTCATCATTACGACCGTAATAGGATAGGTCAGATGGTTGCGGCCGTAGGGGGCAATTACTACGGTCGTAAGGGTTGTATGCTTGTCTTGGGGATGGTTGAAAATTTTCAGGTCTGGTTGATTGCGGCCGTAATAAGTGGTCATTACGGCCGTAATGGGTCTCGATAGAGGGCAGTTTTTCTCGTTGTTTGCACGTGCTTTCCATCCAGATTTCAGCAGATCCTTTGCTGATGTGTTTGCTGAGTTCCTCATCCAACAACTTATCCAAAATTCCAACACTAAAAACTGTATGATCGTTAGATGGGTATTTTAGGGACTTTTTTACATCAAATGTCACCTTTTCATTTCCAATATTCAAGGTGATGATTCCGTCGTGCACATTGATTATTGCCCTAGCGGTATTGAGAAAGGGTCTACCTAACAACAAAGGTGTTTTGGTATCCTCTCTTTCTCTCAAAAGTATAATGGAAAACTATCTCTTTCAAAGCATGTCCTAAACAGATCTGAACCCCCCTATTTATACATGAATACACGAATTCCAAAATAACCTCTAATAACCTTCCCAAAATAAAACTGAACTGCTCTGCCGACCTTGGTTACGGCCGTAATGATGGGTCATTACGGTCGTAATTAGTGCTAAAATTGGCAGACCGTGCAAGAATATGGTCGTGGGATCTATTCTGGGAATTGTCAGTTTTGGTTACGGCCGTAATGAAGGGTCATTACAGCCGTAATGAACTCTTCCGAGGCTGAAATTGACCATGTTCTGGTTACGGCCGTAATAGGTTTTGGTTACGGTCGTAATCAAGTTTTCTGAGTCTGAAACTGGCTAAGTCCTGAAATATGGTCTCTCGGGAAAACACCATTACGGCCGTAATGTGTGTTGGTTACAGCCGTAATGAGTGTACTTAGCTCCTGTGGTGGCTAAGTACTGGGAATCTATCTCTCGGGAAAGGGTCATTACGGCCGTAATGGGCACTGGTTACAGTCGTAATGGGTTGATCTGAAGAGGTTTTGGCCAAGTTCTGGAATCTGCAGTCTCGGGATGTGGTGATTACGGCCGTAATGAAGCGTGATTACGGCCGTAATGGATGATTACAGCCGTAATGAAGGGTGATTACGGCCGTAATGAATCCTTTAACTGTCTGATCTCGCTCCCAACTACTCCAGGTGTCCAGAAATAACTTCTTGTGCTTCCATTACCTATTTTCTGCATTGTAAACCAATTCTAGGGAAGTAACTTGAACTTGAGACTAAACTTGGATATTTTGACCTAAACTTATCGGATTTTGGCATAAATTACACAAAATACCCTATGATTCTGGTATATAATTTCATCTTATCAGGCATCCGTTGTGACGTGTTGAGCATGTGTTATGGTAACACATGGCTTTGAAAATGCCTATTTTTCTTGCTCTTAATGTCTTTGAGTATGTCTTGACTTGTATATGCATATTTGACCATTTGCATCTTTATTGTGTACCTGTGTTAACCTGCATCTCAACAAAACTCAATTGTGCAAGGTAAGTACTAATTTGTTTTGCAAATTATCAAACAAGAGATGAGTTTAATCCAACAAAGGTCAACGAAAAAGCTGGTTGGGACTGGAAGAACCAACAAGAAGAACAGATGGCCAAGGAGAGAATTGAAATTTCACCTCATGTTGACGAAGCATCAAGCTCGGGAAATTCAGGTGATTAAACTGATTCCCAGACTTCAGAGGAAAACATGCCAATGAACCCAAGATATAAGAGCCTACAAGACATGTATGAGTCAACATGCGAAGTACATTTAGTATGCTTACTAGCCGATGCCGAGGCTATTTCGCTCGAAGAAGTTGCTCGAGATGAGAAGTTGAAAGCAGCAATGGATGAAGAATTAAAAGCAATTGAGAAGAATGAAACTTGAGAATTGGTGGATTTGTCGAAAGGGCATAAGGCGATCGGTTTGAAATAGGTCTACAAGAAGAAGATGAACCCGAAGAGAGAAACAGTAAGGCAAGACTCGTAGTGAAGGTTTATCGACAGAAAGTCGAAATAGATTACGACAAGGTCTTCACACCAGTAGCTCTGATGGAGACAATTCAATTGCTAATTTCACAAGCAACTCAATTCGAATGGTCGATCTATCAACTGAATGTGAAGTAAGCATTCTTAAATGGAGTAATCGAAGAAGAGGTTTACGTAGAACAACATCTCTAGTACATAAATTCGAAGGAGCACAAAATGCTGAAACTAAAGAAAGCATTACATGGACCGAAGTAGGCTCAGAGAGCCTGAAACATGAGAATTGATTTGTATTTCAAGGAACATGGATTCAGACAATATCCATACAACATGCTATCTATGTGAAATCAAAGAAGGGAGAAATCTTGATCATTGCACTATACGTGGACGCTTGATATTCATGGGAAACAACCCGAAGCTAGTTGAAGATTTTAAAGCCGAGATGAAAGAGTTCGAAATGACAGATCACGGGTTGATGAAATATTTTCTCGGACTTGAAATCAAACAAGATTATTCGGGAATCTTTATCTCGCAAGGAGCATACACAAGAGACGCCCTGAAGAAGTTCTGGATGGACAACAACAACCCAGTAGAAACATCGATGGAGCTCGGTGTAAAACTTTCTAAGTTAAGGGAGGAGATGTTGTTGATGCGAATCAATACCGAAATATGGTCGGTAGCTTGAGATACTTAACTTGCATAAGGTCGGATATTGCATTCGCGGTCGGTGTGGCAAGCATATTTATGGAGGAGTCGAGGGTCTCACATTTGAAAGCAGCGAAGAGAATCATGAGATATGTCAAAAGGGACAGAAGATCTCAAATTGAACTACTCAAAAGGTAATGATTTTAAACTTGCAGGTTATATAGACACTGACTGGTGTGGTGACATAGATGACAGAAAAAGCACCACGAGTTTTGCATTCTATATGGGAGGCACAACCTTCACAAGAATGTCAAAGAAGCAATCCATTGTAGCCTTGTTAACCTACGAAGCGAATACGTGGCAACATTACTTTATGTCAATCATGCAATATGGCTGAAAAAACTTGTTGCAAGACATTAAGCTCCCACAGCACGAGGCAATCAAAATCTGAGTTGCTAACAAGTCGGCAATCGAGTTAGCCAAGAATTCAGCGCATCATGAAAGAGCAAACATATTGATGGAAGGTTCCACTCGATAAAGGATCACATCAAAGAGCAAGATTTCTGAGTGTTTCATGTGTAAAGCAATGATCAAGCTGCAGATATATTCATGAAGGCACTACCGAAGTCATTATTCGAGAACTACAAACATATGCTCGGAATGAAGATAATTCGAGACTTGAGATTAAGTGAGTTGTGAAAGAATTCTACCTGTGAAGTAAAGCTTAAAATCAATTCGCAGGAATTGATTGTTTTATTGACGTTGAACATTTCCACTTAAAAGTAGGCATCTACTTCAGAAAAAGAAGAGATTCAAGCTGAGATAATCAAAGAAATTGAACAAGTTGGTAATGCAATTATGAGATCTACAGAAGAGCTACTGAAATATTTTTCTACCCAAGAACGTCTTCCTATTTCTGAGAATCAAATATAAAATCATGTAGTTGAGTTAAATCTAGATCATATCTATAAAGCACATGCATATCTCTTCTTAATTAAAAATCCTGATATGCTTCGAGCGTTACTTGGTTGTCTGCTTGAAGAACGAAAAGAATTACTTATGAATATGATATCTCATTAATTATTTATGCTACTTTTATGTTAGATACTGGGATATATTATTTTCTCTGTTATAAATTTTAATTTTAACTTTTTTAATACTAACTGTAGCTTTATTTACGTTGGTAAATGTTGTAATGAATTTGACACTGTGAGGGAGTATTGGTCAATTGTACTTGAAGCTTTTAATCTTCTTCTGTAATTTTAATAATCCAAAAAAAAAATGAAGGGAAATAAAGGTTATTTTTTTCTCAATAATTATCTAAACAAGAAGAAATTAAAAATATTAGATTCCTCTACCATTTCATTCTGATATTTCTAATATTCACTTCAGTTAACCAAATACCTTCAATTATCCAAAAACAGTGTTACTGGCTTGATTATTTAAAAGCAGCAGCAGCAACAACAACAATCAGTAATTCAGTATGTACAGTGACCACACATGATGGCCTAACGATCCTCTACGCATTTATCTGTTGGCCTATTTTCAGAATTTTAATATTATGTATCTAATGCAGCAATGCTTTTATCCATCCATATTGCTAACACACTAATTTAATAATAATACACAGTTAAGTTTTCTTTCTGAATTTTCATCTTGATTAAGATAATTAATCAGTAATTACCATCTTGTATTCTATTTACAATGAATATATATATTGGTATATATATCACAGTTAAGGTACTATTAGATATGACTTTATAACTTGAAATCAGATAAAATGATGAACTCAACTATTCATGTTTTGGTAATGATCAAAGGTCAACTTTCTGGTCTTCTCTCAAAGTGCAAAATGAATCTAAAAACTTGACCTAAATAAGTTTCCAATTTGCAAAACATATTTCACAACCATTCTTCATGATTGCATGCATGCATGCATCCAGATAGCATAGAAGACAATGGTGCACGAAATATCATTACATACAAATACAATATATCAACTTGTCAGTTGTTATAACCTTGCGATTGAATAATTCATACGTTTCTAGTGTATCATCACTCAATAGTTAAAATTCTAAGTTGATCAATAATATGTCAACATATTTTATTGCCCTAAATTTACTACGCAACCTACTCGAAATAATTGAGAATCTACTATTTTAATTTTTTAATTAAATAATATTTTCAAAAATATGTATCGCAGAATTTATCTGATAAATTTGCACTATCGTCGTGTATTAAAAGAAATTTCATAAATTAATGCACATAGGAATTTATGATGTCAGTGAGGTTTTCTAATACTCCTTATGTGAAGCACACAAGTACATTACTCAAACAAATTAAGAACAGAAGTTTGCTATCAACCATTAATTACAGTTTCATTATGAAATTCATAAAACCAATTTCCACAACATTCAAACTCATAATTACAACTGAAAAGCTCCATTGCCCAAACCTGAAAAGCTCCATTGCCCAGGACAAGAGAATAGATGCATTGATCAGGGGCACATCAAATTGAAATGCATCAACCGCAAAGTCACCACAAAGACAGGATAAAGCCAACATGCAAACACATCTTGCGACGAAACCGTAAAATACTGATTTTACACGTTAGCCTGTCTTGAATTACAGGTACAGCCAATTGTTTTGCCTTCATCAAAACTAACACATGAAAGGACAACTATACAAAGACAGTGGCGGTGTAGAAGTCTCTTCCTTTCTCTTTCTCATTCTGCTGTGGAGGTTGAAGAAAAGGCTCGAGGGAGATTCTGAACTGATTGTTCATAGTTCTCCTTGATTTTTATCAAAGTCGACAGACATGTAGTCATGTTGGGCCTGTTCTGACCAACTGGAGCCAAACAATCTCTGGCCAACTTAAATATCTCTTTCAGTGCTAGATGATTAGCTTCCAAGACCGGAAGTTGAGGGTCTAAAGCCACAATCACATTGTTCTCTGCCAGTTTTTCCATTGCCTGTTATCGATGTTGTACATGTTATACCAGAAATAATAATGTCATTGTGTAGCATTCTTTTATTGGTCCCTTTTCCTTTTGTTTATTTGGTAGTGATTTGGCGGGCGTAAACCCAACTAGACCATAATTGGTCTCTAGCTCCATGCTCTAGGTATCAACATGAGATTCTTTTGCTTTCAATCAGCAAGACAGGGGATGCCTGACTGAAGTACTAGTAAGTTCGCAGTACCATTGGGCTAAAAAAAGCCTGTCTGCACTGGCAAATTGTTTATGACATTGATGTTACTGACATACAGACGAACATTAGTCTGTTTCCAATACAAACAGAATTTGCCTATTCAACAACCAAAAACTTTACCAAATTGGTATGCTTGTAAACACTTGAAGGAACTCAACAGTGTCATACTTTGGGAACTTTTTTGATAGAGGTGTTAACTAAAAAGTATTATGTCCAAAGCATAAATGAAGGAAGAAAATAAAATGAATACCCATTTTGTTGTAATCCTCTCCTCTGGTCTACTGTCAGAGTCAATTGGGGGCCTCCCAGACATTAATTCCACCAGTAGCACACCATATGCAAACACATCACTCTTTTCTGTAAAGATGTAAGTGTCGGTGTATACAGGATCGAGATAACCACCAAAGATGTGTGAAGAAACATCTGTCACTCTATCAGTGAATGCATATGCAAATCCGTAATCAGACACTTTCGCTCGATTATCTTCAGTGATTAAAATGTTGGAAGATTTAATGTTTCCATGTACAATTGGACGGCCTGCAAGAGAACAGTTGGTGTTTAATGTCTTGCTCATTGTATATAATGTATGGACAACTTCATTCCTTCAGATTGCTACAAGCAAATACAGTTACAGTAGTTCATCATGTGCACGAACAACACCCAACATAACTAAATAACCTTACTTGCAAAAGCCAAACGTGCATTTAAGCAGCTTAAATTATATGTTTTAAATAATGTACTGAAACGAACTATGAATTAGTAAATAACTTGAATTTTGAAGATTGCTCACCAGAAAAATTCTTGGTAAAATACGAAAGAGACAAAAATTGGGAAGTACTGAAAAAGGCTGTGTTTTCAAATTACCATCAAAGTATGTGTGAAGATATGAAATGGCTGAAGCAACATCTATTGCAATGGTAAGTCGTGTCAAAAAACTCAGAAAGATTCCACCTGCAGTTTTTATTTTGTATTCCAAACCTCATTTAGAACGTAGAAAAATAAAACTGTAGGAGAAAAGGGTGGGGTTGAACAACGAGATGTTATGGTGCAGTATCAGTGTCCAGCTAGAATTCAAAGTGCATCATATGTTTTTGTAGTAACATTTGTTAGGCTATACTTTGTTCATATATATAATTCTTAAAACGTTATCATGTGTTTGCTGTTACTTGTCATTATTTTTCTGCACCAGCTTCTCTCAATGACTTGGACAAATGATCCATGTTTCCATAGAACAAGATATCATAAAATGATCCACAAATAAGTTGTGTTGCCTTAGGTCTCGAAATTGCAGAAGGAATACAAAACCTTTCTTATATAATTGCTAATATAGAATTGTGATATTGAGATCTCAACAAATTAAGGAACTTCAGGACTAAGGATTATAATTTTACTTGCTTCTCGTAGATAACAATAAGCCACGATGGGAAAAAATAAATGCCAGAGAATTACCATCTAGATGTTCTCTTAAATTTCCATTTGGTACATATTCAAGAATAAATATTCTCTCAGTCTTGTAACCCAAGTATCCATAGAACTTAACCAAATTTGGATTATCCAAAAGCCTCAATGTCGAAATGGCAGTTTGGAACTGGAACTCCGATGCACCACGGGAGCCACACACAGGCTGAAGACAATGAGCAAGTCGGATACCGAGGACAAAAAACAAATGAGCAAATTTCTCTGGAATATCTTATTTCACAGGTGAGATGTGCTAACTTAATAGTTCTGCTTTTTAGTATCCATCAATGCTTGGTATTTTGAAACTTATTTCTTGTTTAGAAACTGGCTTGATTGAGGGTAAAAGTACAATGTATGTGTGAAGTTTTGTAGCACAGAGGCATAAAACAGAAAGAAAAGGTTTTAAAACACCAGCATTGGTTACCTTTCTCGTGCGCTTAATTGCAACAAGTGTCGGTTCTTTTAGGTTGCCGACCTTCAGCATCCCAGTATAGACAGCACTGCACCAACCTTGTCCCACAAGTGATGTGGGGTTGAATTTATTGGTTGCTTTATGTATGTCTTTTATATTGAAATCACGCTGCGGTGCATAACTATCTTCCTCAAATAGAAAATTTTCTGTCAAAATTATTGGAATTGTATTTGACTAGTTATATCAAATATTAACATATTTGACCTTACGATTTGGGGGTTTATCCTCATTTCTAATAAAAAAAGTTAAAGGTTGGGTTTTAATTTTTGAACAGCTACTGATCTTCTGGTTCACTTTTACTGAACTTTTTTCTTGAGAGCTGAGATAGATGCTTACGGGAGTGTAACAGAGCCACGGGGCCAGTGTTCCCCCTGTTTTTATTATTGAAGCAATTATGCATGAAGCATTTCAGAAACCGAATAATCATCTTGTGGCCCCAATTTCCCTGATCCTGCACATCATTTCCGCCTTTCAAAGACGAAAACTGTGATCTCGAATCAGCATTGCTACCACTACCAGCCACCGGCAGCATCCCATCCTGCCTCCGTCTTGAAACTGAAAACGATAGTCTCCAACTCCATCGGCTACTGCTGCTCATACCACCCGGCGGCACCAGTGGCACTCTCCGGCCCCCAGCCGACATGTCAGCCCGACTAGGTCTTGCTGAACTCCATCTTTGGATGGCATTTGGGGTTTTTTCAGTCGTGCTGTTAGAAGCTACACCTTGGCCAATACAGCTGTCAGTGGCATTCCCAGATTCTTCGATCGAGTTGCTGGAGCTATGTGAGGGAGCCGGGCTCCCGTTGCTGTTCGACACAGCGCTTTTTATTTTGGCGTCGTCTGCCTCCACTAAGGTTGAACCCATAGGAGTATCGGATTTGGGTTGGGGCTGGAATTGAAGTTGTGGGTTGGATTCGGGTTGGGGTTGGGGTTGGGGTATGGACCAGCTGGTCCCGCTCTTGTTCGCATTTAGCATCGCCATTGATTGGGGGAGAGGCGAGGGATGGAGAAGAAGGCATAGTATTGGGGTACTGACGGAGACTACAAAGCGGGGAGGAGAAGAGCGACTGCGTCTGAGCACGCAAGAGTCCTAGAGGAAGAACGCAAGCTCTCTTCTAGAGTCGATTTTGTTATAAGAAAGTAGGAATACTACATTTCATTCTCTTTCTGTTTTTTATTTTTTATGGGGCAATAGAGTTGTTAATGGATAGGACACAGTACGAGTGAATATTTTCATATTCATATTAATTAAAAAAGATTTACTCATATTTTATTTATATCTATTAAAACATTATCAAAGAAATAGAATGTAAATTAAATTTTTTATCAATATACATGATGTATTATTTAATACTAAAACAAGACATGCATATTTTAATGATGTATAAACTTTTTTATTTAGTAATGCAGATTTTTCTAATTTTAATTTAGTTAATTATTTTCAAGCTATGAAATAAATTATAATATATATTTATATAATTTATCCAATGATTAACGAGTACGATATATCTCTTACCTGTACTCTTATCCGATAAGTTAACGAAATTTTTTTCTTACCCATATACATGTTCGATAAGCTAATGAAAAAATCTTACCCATATCCGTTTTAGCGGGTACGATACGGATCGAGTAAACGGCCAAAAAGGCTTCATTGACAGTCCTATGAGGCAAAAACACGATTTATCCATAAGTTTTTCATGCCGGCCTCTAGAAATTGTTTTTTCTTGTCTAACTCTGAAAAGAATAAGAATTACATCATTGATCCTGGTTAAAAAAATTGACGGTAATGACTCTATTTTTCAGCCTTCACATTCAGACTAAACGCATGCATTTATGATGCAAAATCAAACGAAAAAAATGATTCGTATGGTGCAAAATTATGTACCAGCATTCACATTTGAACGCAATTGGTAAAATTTATTGATTTGTCAACTCAAGTGACCTTGGTTTCTGAAAGCATGCGTATAGATAACATATGTGAACATGAACGTAGAAATAGGACCATCGCTATCAAATTTTTTGGAACTTTTATTTTTTTTTTAGAGTTAGACAAAAAAAATTCGTCCTCCAATCATCTGGAATTATGATATTTAACCCTCAAATGCTAGTAAGATTATTTATGGATACCTACGTGTCAAGCTAATAAAGACGGCATAATTTGATCGACGACAAATTCGTTCGATTTGAAATAATTTGATATGACCGAAAATCTATTATGATCTGATATTAAATGATTCGATATCTAATTTGATCTGATTTGATACCAGATGACTTGATATCTTAAATGACTCGACATTCGAAATAATCAGACACTAGATGCGATACCTGACCCGACTTGACTTGACATGTCTCAAAGCTCAAAGTGACCAGACAATAGATGACCTAAAATCCAAGCCTATCCAATTTGATCACACTCATAATCTAACAATCTTTCTAAATCAAATTAATTCGACCTGATCGGATATTGAATATGAATCAGAACACGCCCGATCCACCGAACTCAAAGTGACAAAACAATAGATGACTTAAAATCCAAACCTAACCAATCTGATCACACTCATAATCTAACAATCTTTCTAAATCAAATTAATCCGACCTGACTGAATACCGAATACGAATCAGAAATCGCCCGATTCACCGAACTCATCAGATTGTCACCTCTAGAACTCGAGCTCATACAAGTCTAGCTTAAAGCACACCTAGAATTCTCCAATGCATTCACAAAGTACAGAAGGGTAGTGAGCTGCTAAATAATATAACTGATATTGACGCTCGACGGCGCCACAAATATGATTCTTCTGATCCTTGTGGACCACTCTCTCTTATTCTCCTGCTGTAAGTTGCCCAAGAATAGTCGTAAAAATAAAATAGTTATTAGAATAGTTTCATTTTGGAAGAGTGGTATTTTTGACTATTTTTTTACTATTCAGTGTTGTTTGGCACTTATCATTTCGAATAGTTGAAATGTTGATAATTATGATAACAACATGATATTATATTGAATAATAATAATATAATAGTAACAATAAGTACAATAATATTATTATAGTAATAATAATAATAATAATAATGATGAAATATTATAATACTTAATAATACAATAATAATAATGATAATATATTAAAATACTAATAAAAAATTATATTACTTAATAATCATAAATAATAATAATCATCATAAATAACAGTAAAATAATAATAATAATAATGAAATATTGTAATACTAATAAATAATAATAATAATAAAACTAATAATAATTAATAATAATAGAATAATAATAATGAAATATTATAATACTAATATAAATAATAATAATAATAATAATAATAATAAATAGTAAATAATAATAATAATAATAAGGAAAATTTAGTTTTATGCCACAACAAAATTTGAAAATTATCAAAATGCCACTCAGAAAAAATTGTAAAAATGCCATTGTGGACACCTAATTTCAATACAAAAAATGGTCGGTAATGACATTTTGACAATTTTTTCTGAGTGGCATTTTGACAGTTTTCAAGTTTTGTAGTGGCAAAAAACCAAATGCCCCTAATAATAAATAATAGAATAATAATGATGAAATATTACAATACTAATAAAATAATAATATGTGTTATTTTCAAAAATAATAAAATTAAATAATAAACATGAGGATATAATATAATAAAATATTATTAATTACTAAATATAATACAATACTAATTGCTATTCTATAATTGATAAACCGTTATCTGGATCGTGTACCACCAGTTTTTAATATTAAACATTTTTTACAATAATACTTAAAACTCAGATATAGATATAGATATCTATATATATATATATATATTATGGCTAATGTGAAAACATTTGCACTTCGGCCGAAGTGCAAAAGTTTCACATTAGCCAACTTGTTTTCGTCAAAATTTAAATTTAAGTTGCTCAATAAATTCTTCATATCAAAATATTATAGGAAATCAAATTTCGTGATTTTTAGAGCTTTCTAGCTATATTTTAAATATTTTTTAAAAATAGTCTAGTTTAATATTAAAAAAAATTAAAATATAGCTAGAAAGCTCTAAAAATTACTAAATTTGAATTCCTACAATATTTTGATATGAAGAATTTATCGAACAACTTAAATTTAAATTTTGATCACAAAAAGTTGGCTAATGTGAAACTTTTACACTTCGGTCGAAGTGCAAATATTTTCACATTAGCCATACTCTCTCTCTCTCTCTCTCTATATATATATATGAGTTTTAAGTATTATTGTAGAAAAAAAAATTCACAACTCGCTCAATTATTACTGTAAAAATAAAATTGTGTTGTTTCATAAGACCGTTTAAAAATAAAATTAGGTTGTTCAAAATCAGCAACAAGATATAATTGCAAATAGTTAAAATTTATCTTGATTATATATTATGAATGGACATTTATGCAAAAATGCATATCAAATCAGTAAATTTCGCAATAAATGAAAAAGCTGGCAGCAACATTTTTTAAAAAATTTCAAAATATTTTATAGCGGACAAAGTTTATCCGCTATAATAAGGGATCTATTATAGCGAATTTTGCTAAAACTCCGCTATAATAGGTGGTCTATTATAGCGAATTTTGCTTAAAGGCCGTTATAATAGACCCCCTATTATAGCTAATTTGCCCTAAAGGCCTCTATAATAGCCCCACCTATTATAGCGGACATCATGAACCTTTAGCAGCCCCCCTCTATTATAGCCCCTCTAGATCTTCTATAATAGCACTTATAAATCCGCAATAATAGCCATTTTTGTAGTAGTGTAAGAATGATACTATATTTAGTACAACATTAAAAGTTGAAATAATTAAATTAAGAGAGAATTTTTAAATCAAGGAGGGATCGGATGTGCACAACTCTAAATAATCACAAAGTTACAACAATCATTTTTTTCATTTTAAAGTTCAAATTGTTGATCCAAACCGCTAAACATGATCTCCACACTAAAATACACCTCCAGATCAAATTTTACATTTTTTGAATTTTTTTACTATTTATTAAGATGGATGCAAAAATATGACAAAAATTACAATAACGTGAACCATCGAATTTTGTACCCATCTTAATAAATATTTAAAAACAATAAAAAAATGTAAAATTTGATATGGGAGCGTATTTTATTGTGAAGATCATGTTCAACAATTTGGATCAACAATTTGGACTTTGAAAATGAAAAAAATGATTGTGGTAATTTTGTGGTTATTTAGAGTTATGGTCATCTGATTCTCCTCTTTTAAATCTCTTATGTTCCATTCCCCGCTCTCGTCCCACGTCTTCTTTATTTTTTTGTCTTATTCTTATTTGTCTTTTTTTCTTTCTTTCTCGCAACTGCATCTCTCTTCTTTCTTTTTTTCTTTTATCATTCTTTCTTTTTTGTCTTCTCTTCGATAAGAGATTGTTAGAAACGACGAGGAAATTGTCAAAGGCGAAGATAATTTTGAAGTGGTGACAAATCTGAGAACGAAGAAGTGATGACATATATGAGAAAGAAGATGAAAGGTGACAAACGACGAATGCAAAAGTAATGCGAGATGTGCTTCCTCCATGAGATCTTGAGACTACCTCTGACTTTCTTCGTATTCACCATGTTTGTTTGTTTTTCACAAAAGAAAAAAAATATGAGAAAGATGAAAATATAAACGTATCTAATATAAATAATTTTTTCAATAATATGAACACATATTGAGGACTAATACGTTTTATTTAAGCTGCGGCCCATTCTATAATAAACATTATCAGTGAAAATATTTTGTATAACATACATGTTTTCAAATTCAAAACAGACTTAGAACAGCTAGTATGATTATTTTTTCAACTAATATGAACACATGTTTTATTTAATCTGCGCCTCATTTTGTAATAAACATATTAGTGAAAGTATTTTGTATACCATACATGTTTTTAAATGCAAAACAAACTTGAAACAGCCAGTATGAACAAATTTTTCAACTAATATGAACAACTATTTTATTTAATATGCACCTTAATCTGTAATAAACATATTTAGTGAAAGTATTTTGTATGTCGTGCATGTTTTCAAATGCAAAACATATTTGAAATAGTTAGTATGAACACATTTTTTAACTAATTTAAACACTTATTTTATTTAGTCTGCACATATGTTTTATTTAGTTTGCATCCTCCCCGTTCTGTGCAAAACAGACTTTTAACAGCTAATATGAACACATTTTTCACCTAATCTAAACACATTTTATTTAGTACACACACCTATTTTATTCAGTTTGCGTCCTGTTTTGTGCAAAATAAATTTGAAACAACTAGTATAAACACATTTCTCAACTAATATGAACATCGGTTTTATTTAGTATGCACATTTTTTATTTAGTTTGCTTCATATTCTATGCAAAACAAACTTGAAACAATTAGTATGAACAAAATTTTTAACTAATCTGAATACATATTTTATTTAGTCTGCACATTTGTTTTATATAATTTGTACTTCATCCTGTAATAAACATTCAAGATAATGTGTAGGATGAAACGTTCAGAAAAATGTGCGCGGTCCAACATTTCATTATTATTCGTTTTTTTACTCTTTGACTTTTTCTTTTGGACAAGATTAATTAGAAGGACGAAAGTAAGAGAAAGACTATACACAAGTCTATACATAAGTCAGATTCATGCAATTAGCTTGGCAGCTTCTGTCGAGAGTTTAAAAAAAAAAAGTCAGATCCATAAATTAAATAGAAAGACTATACACAAGTTCATACATGCAATATCACCTCTCCTCTCGCTGCGTCCTCTCGCTGCTTATACACACAAAAGATGAGTAGGTAACCGAAATATCACCACCAGTTGTATACATTGAGAGGAAAATATTCTATAATTTTCAATCTATGCATTATATTCTAGTTTTACCCTTACAACTTCGTTTCGCCCTGCAATATGGGTGTTTCTGGATTCTTTGGGCTTCCCTTGGTATTCTCCCAAAATAATGATTGTAATTTAGTTGACATACTACATCTGTAATTTCAGATAATTTTGGAGCTTCAAATCAGTACTCAATGGTCATCACCACCAGTAACAATAACATATGACACACCTTTTTCTCATAATGGGAAGGATCAACAAGCTACGTACTACCAGCAAGTACCAGGCACTGAAACAAAAAAAAAGAACAAGATTAGATTATAATTCAATATTATCCAGTATCCAAGACTACTATTGGGGCCAAACGGGGCTCGATTGATCCATATTCAAATGTAACACCAAACATAACTAGAAAAGCAAACCATAATGAATGTGTAGTTCGAGTTCTCAAAACCATATATACTGGAAGTCGTGGTACTTGGTCATACAACACCTCGCAGGACACTGAATCAATGAAACAAGGATGCAAATCTTGAGGGCAAGAATGCTTACATGTCCATCATTAGTAGTATGTTCCTAATTCATTTATCACCATAAGTAGACAAGTGATGAAACTCATTGGTCTCTGAAATCCTTTCGAACATTCCATAGGATCTCAGCACACCGCCTCATGCTGGGCCTATCATTTCTTTCTGGACCTAGACAAGTAAAGGCAAGCTCCAGTAACCTCTCCAGTGCCGCACTGTTCATCTCATTTCTTGGAAGAATAGGGTCCAATACTTGTATCGAATCTCCTTCAGTGAACTTCTTCATTGCCTGTTCAAACCATGTGTTAATAATTCTTTTTTGCCTTATTTGTTTTCCTATTCAACATGATATATATACATGTCTAATTAAAACAAGGAAACGACTAATTGTCCTCCCTTATAAGCCCCCCTTATACGCCCCCCATATAAATCTTTATACTCAAATGTAGTAGTCTTTATATTTCTTAGTATAAGTCTTTATACTAAAAAAATATTATTATTGCATTTGTTCAATAATATTTATACAAAGAATTAAAAATAATTTATCATTGCATTTGAGTGGGGGGGCGCGTAAGGGGACGCTAATATGGGGGACAGTTATATTTACTCTTAAAACAATCCAGCACTAATATCTTCAATTATTAGTTAAATGAGAACTGTTTCTGAGACCATTTTTGTTTCCGCCAAATATTATTAGGATATATGTTGAAACAACTGAGATGTAGTAAGCAAAGCATTACACAATGAATTGATCGATATGCTAAAATGAAATTGCGAGGCGCAATTATGCATACAAGGTTTCTTACACAACCAATTGCACTGTGTATCGCTGTTATTACGGGTGCCCTCTCATGCATAATATAAATTCACTATTTGTGCCAGCAAATTAAATTGAGTATAATCCTCAAGTACACTGAAAAGACTGAAGAGAGAATTTTCCGAAAGAGAGAAATTAAAAGATATCATCATTATTAGTGCATCTTATCAAAGAGAATTCTAGCAGTCCTCATTTCCTTTTATTCGCCAAAAAAATCCATCTAATTTAATAGAAATTCACCCAATCTCAAGCCTTATTTGGACTTTAAAATCAGATAAGAAGGGTTCTGCTTCTAGCAATAACAAAGCAGTGGAAAAAGGAATTCACAATATTGCAAGCCAAGAACATAATTGCAATTAGGGAGTTGAGTCTTAGTTAATCAATAAGTGGTTGTTCTCTTGAAAAAACTATAACAGGGCACTTTTTCAATAAGGGACTTCAAAAAAAAGGATGAAAATCAATGAAATAAATCATCCAAATGGAGCACCTGGGAAACTAAAAAATTGACAAAAAAAAAGTAACGTTGAATACTAAAGAGGGTACAAAGTGTATTCACTAGAGCAAACATAATATTAATTAAACAAACATGTGGGCACTAATGAAACAGAGTTGAGATTTTCTTTGAAGTAAAGAAGTAAAAAAAAGAAAAGAAAAAAACCTACTACATTCTGGTTATAATCAGGCATCAAAAAAGAAGAATAAAAGGAGTCAGAAATAAACATACCCATCTGGCCGTTATTCTTGCTTTAAGTTCTCTCTTGGGCTCTATTGGCCTTCGACCTGATAGTAGCTCCACCAACAATACACCAAAGGAGTAAACATCACTCTTTTCAGTCAAGTGGTAAGTCTTCAAATATTCCGGATCAAGATAACCTGCAGTTCCTTTGACTTGGGTTGAAACGTGGGTCGCACCAGAATCTCCCGACCCGAGCCGTGCAAAGCCAAAATCGGCAACCTTGGCACGCAAGGTTTCAGTAAGAAGGATGTTTGATGCCTTTATGTCCCTGTGGATTATCGGATTATCTGCAACATTATGAAGATAAACTCAGTTTAGTACAGGGTGCACATGAAATAGCCCCCAATAAGTCAATAACAATTCAAATTTGAAGGCTTAATCAAGCATCACCTTTTGTTGGAACCTGAATTATGGAGAAAAAAAAGAATAAAGAAACATAAAAGAGATATATAAGCAGAATAAAGAAAGGCGCATATAAAATGTTACCTCACAAAGAAAGAAAAGAAAAGCATTGTACACAATGGGAAGAGGTAAGTGATGGCATGACCAACATATACCTGCATACATGTGGAGGTAAGTGATGGCATGAGCAACATCGATTGCAATATCTAGACGTGCACCCATGTCTAAATATCTACCCTGATATCCTGCATAATATATAACATATCTCAACCAAATAAGCAGTGCATAGTTGAACCCAATTTAACATTGTCTTCTATTCTGTCTCGGTCCTAGCTAGAAAGGCTGATTAAACTTTGAAAACTATGATTACAGCCTAATCAAAGCTAAACTAACTGAAACCCAAACATAAAGCCAGAAAAAAGAAACAAAAACAATCAAATAAAAAAGCAATACAAAGTGCAGTAAGGTAATGCATTAGACTTGTACAAGTGTTCACAGAAACTTGCAGTAGACATGAACCCAAACTGATTCATGATGTATTTTTATCAAAACATGGATTTGGATTCTACGGAAATGACAAATGGTCAAAATATGACAAAGATAGTATATAGAAGGAACACAATATTTGGTCAGCACATATATTTACCGGACCTGACTTTCACATACCATCCAAGTGGTTCCGTAATGTTCCATTTGGTACATACTCCACAACAACGACCCTTTCATCTCCTTGCTCGAGGTATCCATAGAACCTTACGAGATTTAAATGCTCGACTTGAGACATTATCTTAATCTCACTTTGAAACTCCACAGGCACATGGGGATTATATAAGCTCTGAATAGAAGAGAAGTCCAAAGTTAACAGTTGGATTTCTTTTCCCCAAATAGATAAAAAATAAAAATCAATAAATAGCTGACATGTCATGCATAATTTCAGATTCACAAAAGAAGGGTATACAAAACAAGTCATGTGGTGCTAATGTATACCAGACCTATACCATCACAATAATGGTTCTTATATTCTAGAGTGTTGCATGGTTTCTTTTCTGGCAAGTTGAGGCTTCATGTAAAGACCAAGATGTAAATTTAACAACAGGAGATTTAGTTGTTGAAATAAGATTTCAACATTCTGATTAGAAGTGTCATTCGAATACATTGGTGATTTTTTCCAATTTGGAAAAAAAAGCAATTCCCAAAATTAACAAACTGCCAACAATATTCCTAAAAAAAGTTAGAAACCCCATTGCTCATTTAATGTCTCAGACATTCTAAACTTTCCTACCATTATTTTACTTAGCAGACTAAGGTCATGCCCTTGTTTTAAGTGCTGGTAGCCAATTAATGTCAACAAGACTGTTTTCGATTTAACAGAATGAAAACCAGGGCCAGTGATAAAGCTACAAGATTTCCAGCTTTATAGATACTCCAACAGAATTGGCAATCTGTTGAGTTGGAGAATTGTTTTCCCTTACAATTTAAGATCCATCCTGTGGTGAACAATGATGGATCTGATAGCTGATACAGTCAGAACACAAGTAAATGGAAATAGTAACCTTTTTGGCACGTTTAACTGCAACAAGTCTACCATCATCAAGTGTCCCTTTAAACACTGTACCAAACCCTCCTTGCCCAATCTTGAATCCAGGGGAGAAGTTCTTTGTTGCACGCAAGATCTCTTCCATGGTGAAAATACAACTCTTGAAATCATTTGTCAAGTTTCCAAATACATTTCTACCGGATTGCTTCCCCCTCGTGTTATATGAACCCTGATACGTGCTACGAAATGGTGTAGCTGATATCGAAAAAAGAGTGGTGATTTACATAAATAACCGCACCAAATTAACTAATACTGAAAGTTCCAATTCATAAATTGGATTGCTCTTGAAAAAACAAATTAATATTAAATCATTTTCTTACCATCCTTTAATTAATTGTTAGCGCTTCTCATATGCAAAGTAACCATGAAATCTCAACTTCTAAAATATAAATACAGTTCTCAAATGAATAATTTGCGCACTCAGGTCTTTAACAAACTTGAAAAAGAAACAGAAACATAGTGACTGGTAACACACTAACACAATACAAACATCCTCATAATTTTCACTGATTCTACTTCATACCATAATCAGCAGAGGAAACAAAAAAAAAAATTTGAACTGAAAGGTAAAAGAAGAAGATGAAGAATTAGATAATTAACTCACACGAGGAATTCCTCGACATGGTCTCTGAAGCCATCACTTCCTTCTCAATCTCAGAAGCACCAAAGCAGAGGCGCATGGATCTGAAGAAACCCCCAATCGTTCCCTGCCTGGGTTCGGCCGAGGCAACCGAAGAGGTAGTCCAGGTGGAGACCGAGGGGACCGGACCGGCGGATGGGTCCCACCTGTCAGGGTTCTCGGAGGAGAGTGACCATCTTCTCCTTCCTCCTCCTCCTCCTCCGCCGGAGAGGTTTGAAGAGCGGGTCGACATCGCTGAAATGTTCTTCGTTCAACGATAGCTTGAAGACTGCGCGCGTGGGTTGTGGCGCGAGTTGTAGCAGCGTAGCGTAGACTGCGTAGTTGAAGAATTCCTTTCTATTGGACCAAGCAATACCGTGGCTTTTAATTAAACCAATTAACTCTCGGAAGAATTGTCAAGCACTAGTGCTGAGGTGAGTAGGTTTGAAGTTTTAATTCTCATTTATTTTTCTGATTTATTTGTAAATATGTGTTGTAAGTTTACGGACAATAAATTAAAAAAACTCTCAACAGAATTTCAATATATTGCTTAAAAATTACAAATTTTCTCTCTAAATTTGAATATTTTGTATTTCCCCTCTAAACTTAAAAACTCACAATTAGTCTATTTTATTGTCTTTTGTATTAACACTCATTTTAAATGTATAAAATATTAATTTTACTCTCAACTAAAAGCATAAAATCATGTAACTTGTTTAATAAAAATGTTAGTCTAATATTTGATTTATTTCTAAAGACAATTTATTCATTTGTATTTCTGACATATACACGATGATAGTCAAGTATACTCTTATATATGTATTAAAAGTAGAGATGATCAAATATTAGATCATTTATTTTTATTAAATAAGTTACACATTTTAATTGTTTTAATTAAGGATAATATGAATATTTTACACATTTAAAATGAGTTTAATATGAAAGACAATAAAATATATAATTTTTTATTTTTGAAGTTTAGAGGAGGGAATACGTAATCTTCAAATTTGAAGGAGAAAATAAGTAATTTTGAAGTTTTTGAGGGATATAACTGAAATTACGTCAATTTTTTAGCTTCTAAAAATGAAGTAAATTAATTAAACCAATTAGGAAAGATTACATAAATTCATTTTCAAACTTGTTGACGTAATTTTTTTTGGACATTTAGATTTTAATTGACTGTCTAGATTTATAATTCAGCACAATGATTTTAAATAGGTTCAAAATGATATTTAAATCAAATCAGCCAGCTATTGAAAAAAAATGAAATCAAACCAAGAAATAATATCTAGCCTAATTCATTTCACCATTAAACGCCTACTAGGCATAAGAGTACGCGCTCCGCGCGAAAAAGTTAAACTATAAACTTCGGTATTATAATAATAAAATTATAAGGAACTATTTAATTAATATAGAAAAACAAAAAGAACAATGGCAGGGAAAACTGAAAAGGTATGAAAAGTGGTGGCCGGCAAGACATGAGTATATAAAAAAATAGAAGACCGTGCATCTATGCAGTATGCGTCAATCACTATGTGTCATGCGTAATGCGTCATGCGTCATACGCCATGCGTCATGTGTTCTGTGTCATGCGTCATGCGCCCTGCGCGAACTGGCATGCGTCATGCGTCATGCGTCATGCGTCACGCCGCCTTGCGTCATGCATCATGCGCCGTGCAGCTAAGCGTCATGCGAGATGCGTCATGCATCATGCGTCATGCGACATGCATCATGCGTCATGCGTCATGCGTCATGCGTCATGCGTCATGCGTCATGCGTCATGCGTCATGCGTCATGCGTCATGCGTCATGCGTCATGCGTCATGCGTCATGCGTCATGCGTCATGCGTCATGCGTCATGCGTCATGCGTCATGCGTCATGCGTCATGCGTCATGCGTCATGCGTCATGCGACATGTGTTCATTGCTTTACTGTCGCATGACGCAAGGCGTGGCACGGGTCATGCGTCGTGCGTCGTGCGACATGCATCAAGTGTCATGCATAACGCGTCATTCTTCTAACGCCATGTGACTTGCGTTATGCGGCATGCGCCATACATCATGTGTCATGTGTTTGACATCATGTGCCATACATCATGTGTCAAGCGTCATGCGTCATGCGTCATGCGCCATGCATCATTCCCCTAACGTCATGCGACTTGCGTCATGCGTTATGCATCATGCGTCATGTGCCAGGCGTCATACGACATGTGTCATGGGTCATACGGCATGCGTCATGCATGATGCGTCATGTGTCTTGTGTCATTAGGCCTGTGTAGTCTAAAATATTCAAAGTAATCCGAAACAATCTGATTCAAACATCGCAACCAGAAAATGTGTGTGCTTCCCTTCTCAAATTGGGTTAAGTACCAAGTATCGTGTGTCATGTTGCTATGTTTGTGCGTTCACGCAGGCTAAACCGCTAAGACGCACAAGAGGCGTAAGCAATCGTTCAAGAGAGCTCCAAAAATCTTATCAAGCGATATCAAATTTCGGAAAATCCGCTCAAAGCAATACAAAATAATATGATGCAAACTTCGCAACCAAAAAATGTGTGTGCTTCCCTTCTCAAATTTGGCTAAGTACCAAGTATCATGTGTCATGTTGCTATGTTTGTGCATTCACCCAGGCTAAACCGCTAAGACGCACAAGAGGCGTAAGCAATCGTTGGAGAGAGCTCGAATAACCTTATCAAGCAATATCAAATTTCGAAAAATCCGCTCAAAGCAATCCGAAATAATCTGATGCAAACTTTGCAAGTATCATGTGTCATGTTGGTATGTTTGTGCGTTCACCCAGGATAAACCGCTAAGACGCACAAGAGTCGTAAGCAATCGTTAGAGAGAGCTCGAATAACCTTATCCAGCGATATCAAATTCTGGAAAATCCGCTCAAAGCAATCCGAAATAATCTGATGCAAACTTTGCAAGTATCATGTGTCATGTTGGTACGTTTGTGCGTTCACCCAGGCTAAACCGCTAAGACGCACAAGAAGCGTAAGCAATCGTTAGAGAGAGCTGCAACAACCTTATCATGTGATATTAAATTCCCAAAAATTCGCTCAAAGCAATCCGGAATAATCTGATGCAAACTTCGCAACCACAAAATGTGTGTGCTCCCTTCTCAAATTTGGCTAGGTACCAAGTATCATGTGTCATGTTGGTATGTTTGTGCGTTCACCCAGGCTAAACCGCTAAGATGCACAAGAGGCGTAAGCAATCATTAGAGAGAGCTCGAATAACCTTATCAAGCGATATCAAATTCTGGAAAATCCGCTCAAAGAAATCCGAAAAAATCTGATGCAAACTTTGCAAGTATGATGTATCATGTTGCTACGTTTGTGCGTTCACCCAGGCTAAACCGCTAAGACGCACAAGAGGCGTAAGCAATTGTTAGAGAGAGCTCCAACAACCTTATCAAGCGATATCAAATTTCGGAAAATCCGCTCAAAGCAATCCGAAATAATCTGATGCAAACTTCGCAACCAAAAAATGTGTGTGTTTCCCTTCTCAAATTTGGCTAAGTACCAAGTATCATGTGTCATGTTGCTATGTTTGTGTGTTCACCCAGGCTAAACCGCTAATTACAATGCACTGTATATTGTTGTTATTATTATTATTATTACCTTTATATATATTTTTGTATATGTATATATATGTATGATGCATGCATTCTCATATCCTTATATATACATCAGCGCAGAAAACAAAGGACCGAACTGTACCCATGACAATGACAATGCACTGTATTCATTCTTGCGTCTTATGTCATGCGTCATGTGTCATGCGTCTTGCGTCATGCCTCTTGCAGTCTTGCGTCATGCGTCTAACGTCATGCGTCTAATCTCATGCGTCTTGCGTCTTGCGCCTAATGTCATGCGTAATGTGTCATGCGTAATGCGTCATGCGTCATTCGTCTAACTTCATGCGACTTGCAGTGTCATGTGTCACGCGACTTGCAGTTAAAATAGTGGAAACGATATGAAAGAAATATTTTTAAAACAGTGGTTTAGTGTAGCGAAAAATTCCAGGGAAAATAAGAAAATAAAAGCTACAGTAAAATAAGACAAAAATAAATCAAAAAAATTTTAACAAAAAGTTGCTGCAGAAAAAAAGGGGAAAAATAAAAAATGCTACGGTAAAACTGGGAAAAAATCAACCGAAAAATTTTAAACAGTGGTTTACTATAGCGAAAATCCCGTAAAAAAAAAAAAAATAAAGATGGTATGCTAAAATAGGGACAAAAGTTGGTGCAGAAAAAAAGGGGGAAAATTTTTTCGGAAAAAATAAAAGAAATAAATTGCTACAGTGAAATCGGAAAAATTTTAACAAAAAGTTGCTGCAGAAAAAAAAACGGGTAAAAAATTTTCGGAAAAAAGTAAAATGCCACAGTATTTTCCGGCAAAAATTTAAAATATTAATTTGCTACAGTATTTTACTGTAGCACGGGGGAAAATAAAAAAATGTTTTGGAAAAATTTTAAAAATACGCTAAGGTGGTTTTTCGGGAAATTTTTTTTAAAATGTTTTGCTACAGTGTTTTGCTGTAGCACATAACTGTTATGTTTACTGGCGATTGGCACTGTGGAGGAATGTTTAACCTTTATATATGTAGATTGGACGAAATATTTTTCTTCTGTAGCGTAACGATTTTTATATGACGAAACTAAATTAAATTTGAAAAGGTGGGTTTGATCAAGTTTTGTTGTTAGAAATGGGTTGGATTTAATTGATGAATTTAATTATTATATATCAAAACATAGGGATAGAGTTAGAGGTAACAAATTGGTCAAAACTTGTAACAATTAGATTTAAATTGAACAAAAAATGCGCTAAGTTCGTGATATTATTCTATTTGTATGTTTTAATACATGAACAACAATAATCAAAGCCAAAATGATCCCGAATTAGAGCTTCGAACTTAAAATCGAGATGAATAGAGTCATGTTCCACAAATTTGCGGGCCGCAAGATTTTTCTTGCGGGTCCCAAGAAGCCAAAAAGAAGCAAGGAACTTAAATATTTGGGATCCGATTCCTCTACCGCGCAGTACCGACGGACCGTTCAGATTTACTGCGCTGTCAGCTACGGACGGCTCAGATTTGATTCGGGGGGGTCTGATATTATAAAGTTTAACTTGCACGAATCTTGATGCAAATTAAAGGTCGAGATTTACTGCGCGGCATGCACAGTGACGGTGCCGCGCGGTAGAAGATCTAGTTCCAAAAATTTGCGGGTCACAAAGAGAGCCAGAAGGACAGAGCAATAGGGGCTCAGGTGACCCCTTTGCACACGTAAGATTCATCATGCAGATGTAAAGTCATTAGGAACCTGAAGCTGAGCCTAAATAACTGTCTCGTGGGCTATAGAGTATATCCTCGCAGGCACGAGAACGATTATTGAAGTTAAACACTCTGCTGTCAAGAAGAAACTATTTCCTGTATGGGTTTGTGGGTCACAAAAATATATTTGCAGGCCGCAAAGAATTGATCCGAAGTCAGATTTTTTAAGTATAGGATGACGGTTATTTTAAGGTTTTCTCTAGACATAATTAAGGGGTATATATATAGTATTTTCCTCCATAACGTAGAATTAAGCATTTTTTTTGTTTTTCTTAGAGAGAGATCTTGGCTAGAGAGAGAAGAAGAAGAAGATAGAGGTTTCACCATTGACGACTCTCCATTTTTTTATTCCTCTATTTTTTTCTATTCTTTGTTTTTCATTATCGTTATGTATTTGTTTCTATCATGAGAGACTAGTTTTCTCTCTACAGTTAGGATTTTTGTATCATAACTTGCTTCCTCACATTAGAATTTGTTTAAATCAATTGTTTATTATTATTATTACTTTTACTTATTTATATCTTAAAGTTTTGATTTAATATTGCAGAATTGAGAACTTAAAAATCCTGAATAGAAACGAAATATGTAAGTAGCTAACCAAAACTGAAAAGGAATATTAATTGCTTAGAGGATAGCGTTAGATTACACCAAATCGTCTTATGAGATTCTTAATTGAGGAGTAACACGATTTAGTACAATTTAATCAAGTACGAAACTTAGGTCCTAATTCATGGAGGTTTAATATAAGATTAAGCCTAAATTGTTCTAGGTACGATGCTAACTTAAGAAATTTAACTATTAACATTACAATTGTATCACAATAGTCCATAACTGTTGAGAAATAATAATAAAAATAGAAAAAGAGATTGCACATTTAATGGTCAAGTGACCTTTAGTAGCTTTAATGGGAATTGTGCATGTAATGTCTAGTTATTCTAACGGCTAGTTGGAGTCTATATATGTGCATGTGCCACTTGTAAATGAATTAATATAAACAATACAATCTTATTTCATCAACTCTATTTTTAACTCTAAATTTCAACATGGTATCAGAGCAAGTTGTTGCTCGATTCAGAAAAGCTTCTGGAAAATCAATGGTTGAGGTCTTTTCTTCCAAAATCACCGAGATCCAAGTCAACGAGAAAGACAAACTCTTTTGGGCACAAGTGGTGACTCTGTCCTGCAACAAAATCAATGATGGGAACTTGGCTTGTGCAAAGAGAAAATCAACTCAACTTGAGATTAAAAGTTGCTCAGTGCAAAGAATGTTAAAGCAAGAAAAAGAATCTCAAATTGGGTCAAAATTCGCATCTCATCGTAATCAAGCTTCGATTTACAACAACAACATGTTAGATTGAGATTCTAAGGTCAAGTGCTAGTGCGGAAGTATTTAACAATTAAAATTTCAAACTTTTGAACCTTAATCATCTAGCTAAAATCAGAATCAAGCAAGTACTAATAATAATTGAGTAAATCAATCAATAAAGTGCAAAGATAGTAAAAAGAAAGAGTAAAGAGCAAGGGAGATCAAGGGAACACAAAAATACGTTATGTAACATGGTTCGGCCTACAAACAAATTAGGCCTACATCCACGGGCCCCCGGAATCAAAAATTCATTACGAGACCAATTCCACTAGATTACAAGTGTTCTTACAATTGTGGAACCTATCTTTGGTTTCTTCTCAATAAGACAACAAATCTTAGGTTCATAAACCTACGCAAGAGGCTACACCGCTCTACAAGGTAAACGTGTCCGATTAACAACAAATCAAGGACGGGGATGAACTACTTGACTATACAATGTAGTTCACCAAACTAAAACAACAACTAAGTATGCTTAAGGATGTTGAAGGAGAAGTCTCTAGGTAAGGATGTTGAAGGAGAAGTCTATTGTGCTCTTACTGGTGCTCAATTGTATGCTTGGAAACTTCGAGAGTGCTTTCTTGATCCTTCTAGTTCGAATTCCCAAGGTATATATAGGCTGGGAACATCTTGAAATCTTGGCCTGCACATCCTGCGTTATAGAAAATAGCTAAATCATTACAGAACCCATTGTAACGAGTTGGTGCCTTTCCCAAAATGCCTTCAATGCTTGGCTGACTGACTTCTGGACCCTTCTAGACAGGAACCTATCGTGACAGGTGGGCGACTCATTATGACAAGTTGGCAACCCATTGTGACGGGTCTGAGATGCGTTATGGTAATGCATGGTTGTGCCAAACAGGAGAAATCCCTGTCTTTAGCTCTTCTCTTATTCAATCTATTACGACGGATTGGTAACCCGTTGTGACGGGTAGGCAACCCGTTATGACGAGTAGGGAACTTGTTGTGACAAGTTCTCCATGCGTTATGATAATGCATGGCTCTATCAAGCCTATGTTTCTGTCCAAGGTGCTTGCTCTTGATATCAATGTGATCACCATGACTTGTACATGTATGTTTGAGCATTCGCATCATCATATAAACCTGCAACTCATCAAAACTCAATTGTGCAAGGTTAGTATTGATTTGTTTTGCAAATTGTCAAACAAAAGAAGAGTTTAATCTAACACAACCTTCACAATCAACCTTCCACTACAAAAATCTCGAACCCTGACAATGCCGAGAAGAGAAACATATAGGAGATCGGGCGCCCACTCAATGCAATCACTTCAAAAGGCAAGATCACATGAGGATTCACTGTTGGACTCTCAATCCTCATCTCAGGTCATAACAAAAAGGGGGAGATAACGAAAAAGGAGGTGAAGGCACTGTGAAAAGTGAAAGAGGTTATCCTCGAACGGAGGAGGAATGGGAAGAGACAACTTACAGAGTCAGAGATAGAGTCAATGATACTTGATCGACTCAAGCAATACCTCACCTCTGAGCTCAATTATAAATGTTCAATTTTTTCTACCTCTTTATTTCCAAATAGGGTTGGTAAAATCGAATCCAAAGCCTTATCTTTAATTTCAAAAAAAGGAAATTGTAAAGAGGACAAAGAGTCTGTTTTGGAAGACCTTGATTTAAAATCGGTTAGACCTACGTCAAATCCAAATTTTATAAAAAGTTTTAACCCCTAGAGAAACCAATTGAAAACAAATGTTTGACAATTGAACTTTCCACTGTTAATGCTCCAAATAATTTTACCAAACGGGTCATTGATTCCGGTGCAACAAATCATATGACGGCCAACCTAGAGTTGTTGAGAAATTACCGTACAATTAGAGATAATCATTTTTTATCGTTGCTAACAATGAAAAGATTAGAATTAAAGGTAAGGACATAATTAGTATCTTTTCTAAAAAGAATCTACAAGATGTTTTCTATGTTGAAGAGTGTTCAACTAACTTAGTGTCTATTAGTTAGGGGTGCAATCGGATCGGATATTTATCCGATTATCCGGATTCGAATTCGAATTTTGACGGATATCGGATATTCGGATTCGGATATTTTCGAATACGGATTCGGATAATTATCCGAATCCGGAACTTTCGGATTTTCGGATATCCAGTAAATATGTCATCCCAAGTCCATTATATTTATGTTTCTTTTTTTTATAGCTAAGTAAATTAATTATTTAATTGTTTTAATAATTTATAATATTAGAAAAATAAATTATAAAGACACTACTCATTGCAACATTTTAATTATTTCATTAAATGTATTTTATAATATAATTTAAAATAATTTATTATTGAATAATGATATATTAACGGTTTTTTCATAATGTACTCATTCCATTTAATTATCCGAATTATATCTGTATTTGCATCCATATCTGTTTATTATCTGATTCGTATCTGTATTCGTATCCGAAACTATCCGAATCCATATCCGTATCCGATCCGTTTGCACCCCTACTATTAGTAAACTCTATATTTAAATTGAGAAATTATTTTTTAAAAAAATGTTATTTTTCAAGATGTATACACCATAGAAAAAATTGGTGAAGGCATTCTTGAAAATGGTCTTCATTTTTTAAATAGCAACAAGTTTGTATTTAGGAGTAGTAAGGATAAGGAAGTAAAGTTTGGCACAAAATGGTAGGTCATCCATCCGATAAAATTTTGAAATCTATGTTTGATTTTCCTAATTAGATTGTAGTAATTGTGAAGTTTGTAAGCTCGCTAAGCATGCAAAACTTTCATTTTTACTTCTAATTCTAAAAGTAAAGATCTCTTTGAACTTGTCTATTCAGATATTTGGGATCTCTCTTCCATTACTTCCTATAATGACTTTAAATACTTTGTTATATTTATTGACGATTTTTTTTAAAACTACTTGGTTGTACCTAATGAAAAATAAAAGCGAAGTGTTTTTCTACTTTCAAGATTTTACAAATCTTGTTGAAAATCAATTTAACAAAAAAGTAAAAAAAATTAGAACAAACAATGGAACAGAATTTATAAACTACAATTTCTCAAATTTGTTAAAACAAAAAGAAATAATACACCAAACTTCTTGTGTATATACAAAATGACGTGGCCGAATGAAGAAAACGTCATATTCTTGAGGTAAAAAGGTCTATTTTATTTTAAAATTATGTTCCAAAAACCTTTTGGTCCGATGTCATTCTTACCGCTATATATTTGATAAATAGTGCCTAGCGCGGTTTTGGATTTTCAAAGTCCTTTAGGAATTCTTTATCAAACTAAATTTGATATCAGTCATGTAAGGGTCTTTGGATGTCTTGCTTCGTGCATACAAATAGATTAGACAAACTAGATTTTACCTCTACAAAAACTATTTTTTGTTACTCAACAGAAAAAGGATATAAATGATATGATCCTAAAACAAAGAAAAACTCTATATCTCAAGAGATGTAATATTTCTTGACAATGAGCCTTTTATAAAAAGGATGAAAATAATTGTATTGATCAAGTTTTGTCAAATGAATTTGTTATAATTTGTTTTACTAACGTAGAAAGAAGAGAAATTCCCCTTGGAAATGATATTGAGATAGGTAATCAAGATCTCCAAGAGATCGAACAATCATCATCTCAACCTGAACAATCTCCAAAACAAGTAGGACAATCACATAAACAAACTGAAAAATCACAAGATGAAAATGAGGAGGATGAAGTACCACTTAGAAGGACAAGCCGACAACCTCAATAATCTACAAGACAAAGGACTATGTGACATATTCAATACAATATATCATTCAAAATTATGTTTCCTACAATATTTCTCATCAACACTATGCTTTCTTGAGTTCTCTATCTAAAGTTAATGAACCAACAAAATATGAGGTAGCAAGGTTAGATCATGAATGGTGTAAGGCAATGGTGAAGAGCTTCATGTCTTGAAAAAAATATTAAACTTAGGAACTATGCATTCTACCAAAAAATAAAAAATCGGTTGGTTGTAAGTGGGTATACAAGATTAAATACCATAATGAATTAATGATGGTACCATAGAAAGGTATAAGGGTAGGCTAGTGGCCGAAGGATATACCCAAACATATGGTATTGATTATCACGAGACCTTTGCACTGGTTGCCAAAATGAATACCGTACGAATTCTTCTCTCCATTGCGGTGAATAATGGTTGGAACCTTAATCAAATGAATGTTAGAAATGTATTCCTTCAAGAGACACTTCTGTTAGATTAAACTCATCTCTTGTTTGACAATTTACAAAACACATAAAGTACTAACCTTGCACATTAAGTTTTGGTGAAGATGCAGGTTAAAACATGTACAAACCAATGTCAAACATGCCATTGACAAGTCAAGACATGGTCAAAGCATCAAGGAAAGGCTTCAAGGCTCAAGACAGAGCACAACATTACCATAACACTTGATAACTCGTTATAACGGGTCCCTAAGGCATTATAACGAGTGCCCAAGATGTCATAATGCCTCAAGAGGAGAGAGGAGCAAATGCTGGATTTTCTCGAGACAAGCGTTATTGTAACGCTCCAGCAAGGCTTCACAATGAGTTGTCTCCGTTATAACACCTCTGCCAAGCATTATAATGAGTTGCTAAAGATCTGGCCCATAAGTCAGCAGTAGAAGGGCAAAGAGGGAAGATGTCCAAGGCGTTATAACGCCTTCTTAACTCGTTATGGGGATTTCTGTAACGCTATGGTGTATTTTCACAAATCCAAGATTCTAAGAAGTGCTCAGCCAATATAAGTGATGCAGAAACGAATCAGAAGATAATGAAAACACTCATGCAAGCTTCCCAACATTAATTGAGCACAAAAGAGAGTCTGAATCAAGTCTCCTCCAGCTACCTAACCTTGAGAGCAATTAGGATAGCTACTGTTCTCTTATTGTCTATTCGAAAACATAAACTTTAGCTAATTGTTTAGCCTTTAGTGCACCACATTTGTGTTGTCAAGTTGTGCATCCCGGTCCTTGATTGTGTAGTCAATCAGACCTTGTTGCGGTGTATTGAGGTGTTGTCTCGTGCATCGGTTTAGGAGAAGAAGATTGGCTTACTTGTGTTATAAGAAGTCAAAGATCGTTTTCGCCCCTCTGTAAAAGATACTTGATTATAGTGAAACGGTCCGGAAAGAAGATTTATTCCGAGAGACCCGTGGATGTAGGCTTAATTTCTTTTGATAGGCCGAACCACGTTACATAGCGTGTTCACTTGTTCTCGATTACTCTCTCTTCACTCTCTCTTTCTCTTTTTAGCTCTTTGATCTTAATTTTTGTGATTTGCTCAATTAGTTCTTGAAATTGCTTGCTCTATTACTCGGCTAGGTGATTAAGGTCTAAAAGATTTAAATTGAATTGTAATCGCTTCCGCACATTGATTTGACCTTAGTCTTGCGCATTAGCATAAACCCCCATTACATTCTAACAATTGGTATCAGAGCAAAAGGTTCATACCTAGACAAAATTGACCAATATGAGTCTTGAGAGAGTATGGTTAAGTTTCCTAAACTTTTCCGAAATGAAAATTTTGAGCTTTGAAAAAAATCAATGCAAGATTATCTTAGTGGAAATGGTCTTTTATACACACTTAACAAACAAACTTTCTATGCTACTAAGGATTCGCCCTCTAGAACCCTAGATAATAGCTATGCCTCTTATTTCATTTTGAACTTTGTAGATGAATCTTTAGGGGAAATTCTTAATTCTAACCTAGCATATGAAATGTGGAATACTCTTGAAAATACTTTTAGAGAAAATCGTTGTTCTAATGAGTGTGTTTCTAGTGTAGATAATCACAATGTTGATTCTATAATTAGTCTACAAGAGGAGGACAACACCATGGCTCAAGAGCAAGTTGATGAAGAAAAAACAAAGGATAAAGTGAGTGATGAAGTAGAAAAAATCTTCTCCAAAGTGAATGAAGAGTATCTAGATGAAAGGAGAATTACAATCACATTTTCTTATGTTTTGGTGAAGATGCAGGTTAAAACAGGTACAAACCAATGTCAAACATGTTCAAACATGTCCTAGACAAGTCAAGACATGGTCAAAGCATCAAGGAAAGGTTTCAAGGCTCAAGACAGAGCACAACGTTACCATAACGCTTGATAACTCGTTATAACGGGTCCGTAAGGCGTTATAACGAGTGCCCAATGCGTCATAATGCCTCAAGAGGAGAGAGAAGGAGCATATGCTGGATTTTCCTGAGACAAGCATTACGGTAACGCTCCAGCAAGGCATCGCAACGAGTTGCCATCTGTTATAACGCCTCAGCTAAGCGTTATAACGAGTTGCTGAAGATCTGGCCCACAAATCAGCAGCAGAAGGGCAAAGAGGGAAGATGTCCAAGGGGTTATAACACCTTCTCAACTCGTTATGGGGATTTCTGTAACGCTATGGTGTATTTTCACAGATCCAAGATTTCAAGAAGTGCTCATCCTATATAAGTGATGCAGAAGCGAATCAGAAGATAATGAAAACACTCCTGCAAGCTTCCCAACATTAATTGAGCACAAAAGAGAGTCTGAATCAAGTCTCCTCCAGCTACCTAACCTTGAGAGCAATTAGGATAACTACTATTCTCTTATTGTTTATTCGAGAACATAAACTTTAGCTAATTGTTTAGTCTTTGGTGCACCACATTTGTGTTGTCAAGTGGTGCTTCCTTGTCCTTGATTGTGTAGTCAATCGGACCTTGTTGCGGTGTATTGAGGTGTTGTCTCGTGCATCGGTTTAGGAGAAGAATATTGGCTTACTAGTGTTAGAAGAAGTCAAAGATCGTCTCCGCCTCTTTATACGTAAAATATACTTGATTATAGTGAAAGGACCGGGAAAGAAGATTTATTTCGAAAGACCCATGGATGTAGGCCTAATTTCTTTTGATAGGCCGAACCACGTTACATAGCGTGTTCACTTGTTCTCGATTGCTCTATCTTCACTCTCTCTCTTAGTTTTTAGCTCTTTGATCTTAATTTTTGTGATTTGGTCAATTAGTTCTTGAAATTGCTTGCTCTATTACTCAGTTAGGTGATTAAGGTCTAAAAGATTTAAATTGAATTGAAATCATTTCCGCATATTGATTTGACTTTAGTCTTGCGCATTAGCATAAACCCTCATTGCTTTCTAACAACTTGAAGAAGAAGTGTACATGACATTTCCACCCAGTCACAAAAATGAATTTATTCCTAAGCTTGTTTGTACATTAAAAAACAAAATATGGACTAAAACGATCTCCAAGAGCATGGTATGGCAAGCTTAATCACTTTTTATTATCTTGCAATTTCAAAATGAGTTTGGATGATATATTCCTATTTACTAAACATGATGCCAATGGTACTACCGTGGTATTGATTTATGTAGATAACATAATCATAACCGGTAACAATTAAAAAAATTGACCACATTAAGAAAAATCTTAAAGAAAAATTTGAAATTATGGACTTGGACAACTTAAAGTATTTTCTTGGAATATAAATAACTCATTCTACTAAAGTGTTATTTATATGTCAAAGAAAATATATCTTGATTTGCTCAAGGAAATCGGTAAGATAGGTTGCAAACCAGCCACCACCCCAATAGATCCAAATGTAAAACTTAACCCGAAAGATGGTGAACCTCTAAAAGACATAAATCATTTTCAAAGATTAGTTGAAAAATTAATTTATTTAACTATAATAAGACCAAACTTATCTTATTTGGTGAGTCAAGTAAGCAAATTCATGCATGCACCTAGAACACCACATCTAGATGCTATCAATAGAATTTTGAGATACTTAAAGGGTACTCCTGAAAAGGGGATTTGGATGAGTAAAAATGATACTAATGATATATGTGACTATTTTCATGGACCGAAAGTTTCGATAGGAGATTAGCAACCGAATTTTGCATATTTGTACATGAAAATTTATTCACATGGAAAAGCAAGAAATAAAAGATTGTGGCTAGTTCAAGTGCGAAAGCAAAGTAAGCCATGACCTCCACCGCAAGTGAATTGACATGGATGAAGCAAGTGCTAGCCGACTTAGGCATTAAAATTGAAGAACCAATAAAAATGTTTTGCGACAATCAAGCAATAAGGCACATTGTAGCAAATTTCGTCTTTCATAAACGGACCAAGCATATTGAAGTGGATTGTCACTTCATAAGAGGGAAGATTCAAACTAAAGAGATCGAAACTCCTTTTGTAAAGAGTCAAGATCAATTAGCCGATGTATTTACAAAAGACAATTGCATATTTAATGGTCAAGTGACCTTTAGTAGCTTTAATGTGTAATTGTGCCTGTAACGGCTAATTATTCTAACGGCTAGTTGGAGCATGTATATATGCATGTGTCACTTGTAAATAAATTAATATAAGCAATACAATCTTATTTCATCAACTTTATTTCTAACTCTAAATTTCAGCAATAACAAATAACTAATTGAATTAACAAGTTAATTTATTTTCGCAAGCAAATGTATTGTAAACCCTTCAACTCTAGATTTCATCTATTAATTAGTCTTTAAATTCTAAAATTGCGCACTTTTTGTTACTTGCACAATTAGCTAGTTTTTTTAATCAAAATATATAAACATTCAATCAACAACTTGTCACATATTTAGAATTAATTGTTAATTTAAACTAGTAATCGGCTTGTTTCTATGAAGACAATCCATAAATACTACACAGCACAAATTAAATACTTGCAACTTTCAACTACACTTTTATAAGTACTTCAGGTTTAAAACTAAACATCGCGAAGTGCACATTAGTAATAAAAATATCGTTTGAAATCTGACGTACATTTTGTGAACTGTAGTTGTGATGATAAAAAAAATAATCGTGTCAAATAAAATAATTTAAGTCAAAAAAACTATAATGAAAGGACTAACATAGTTATTTTCAATAGATCGAGAACGAACTTTACACGAATGAAAATTTAAGAAAACTTATTTCTTTAAGATGTTTACGCGCCTTATCTCAAACTTGTTTCAATTTTCAAAAAGAATAAATCTATATTTGATTTTAAATTATTTATATCTTATATTTTTAGAATTTTGACGGTTCTACCTTATTAAACAAAGTGTATAAATCAAACTTTTTGTAATTATTTAAAAAAATGACCATCGTACATAAAAATATATATAATATATAGGTATAGTATATTACAAATTTGAGAGCGGTTCGACTGTATCTAGAGGTGGCAAGTCGGACGGATCAGGTTTGGGTCGGATCCGGTCGGGTAGGGTTAGTCTGACTGGCGACAATAGTCGGGTTGCGTGAGGTTGGATCGAGTTTCGGATCGTTATGTGTTGACAACTTTCGAGTCATGGATCGGATCAGGTGAGATCGGGTCAGGTTGAGTCGGGCGAGATCGGATCGTGTTTCGGGTCGGGCTGCATCAACAACTTTCTAGTCTTGGGTCGGATCGGATCGGACCGGGCGAGATCGGATCGGGTTGCACCGACTCGCCTCACAAAGCGCCCATGGAGATGTTCAAGAGTTATTGGGAGAACTATGATGTGGTCACGGTCGCAAAGTGAAGATTAAACGAGAGATAGTCGAGTTGAAGACAGTAAACTGAGCACTTGATGGGAGCAAACACAAATCATCACCCCCTTCACTTTGTGAGTTCCTTCCATATTCCCTCTATTTACTTTTTTTTTGTCTTGACATTGCATCGAGATTGCTGCAAATGTTCAAGCTTGGAGGGTATTTAGATGGATTTGTATCTTAGGGGTTGAAATAATTAAAAATAATTTTAGGCTTGTTTAGATATGAAACTTGAACTTGTGAAATTGTTAAGCTAAAATGAAATTGAAGGTCATATGGATAAATTTTAAAATTTTCTTAGCAATTTTTTATGTTTTTCTAACAATATAACCCATAACACAAAAAATTGCATTTAGGAAATTAAAGCATGTTAAATTTAAGTCATTTTTCTTTTTCTTTCTTTTTAATTTTATTTTATAAAACTTTCATAGAAATTAGGTGGCGAGTCAAATGTATCCTTATCTGAAATCATTGAAAATCGATTAAAAATCACATTTATACATTTTGTTTTAAATCTGTTGGTCTCGTGTACCGAGATAAAAACAGAAGAAATATGGACGGACACTGTGTACTTAGGCAAAGCCTAGATGGGTTTGGAAATGCTAGATGATGGGATACCTCGATATGTATTCACTAGCATAAAATAATTGATCCATGTATCAAGATTAAAACAGAAGAAATCTTGATGGGATATCGTGCACCAAAGCAATATATAAACAAGAATTTTCTCTAAGGTCACACAAATAGTGAATAAAAATATGTACACGTGTATATATAAATATACTGTATATATGTAGATGTGATTTTGAAAATATTTTCAATGATTTAGTAAAGATATTGATGACTTTCTACCAAGTTTTACGAAAATTTTCATGTCAATTAGATTAAAATTTTGCATAACGTAATATAAAAATGTGTGTTCGTGTGGTGAATAACATTGTTAGAAGAAACCCGAACCTTTCTTGATAAATTTAAAGCCCCGTATGAACCTCAATATCATTCTAAATTAGCAAATTCACAAATTCACACATTTTACTACTTTGAATAAATGCTTAGATGAGTTTGGTTAGTTCTCAAAGATCCGACCTGATTTCCGTGAGTTTAAATTTGCTTGAGGTCAAGCAAAGACTAATCTTGGAGGAGTTTCATAAGTGTACTTCATATATTCAAAACTTAGAATTTATCTTGTGAAATTTACCAAAATTCGTAAGTTTTAATTATGATTTTCCTATGTTTTGTACTAGTTCGAGAAACTTTACTACTTCTTGTGAACTTTCGTGCATGAATCAAGAATGATATGCCAAATATTATAAGCCAAGTATGTAGAGCTTGTTCTTAACTTTGCAACACATTTTGAATCACCTAAATCAGAGTCCGGATGAAGAAACTACGGCTAAAACACGAAGTGATGTGCACCAGAGGAGTCTGGCGGGTCACCCGACCCGTTGCAAAGCAGTACCCTGCTGCGGTGTGCAAAGGCGCTAGCAGGGGTTTTGGCGGGTCAAACTCAGCCTGTTGCGTTGTGCAGCTCCCCTGCTGCGGTGTGCAAGGGCGCCAGGGGTTCTGGCGGGTCGCAAGTGACCCGTCGCTGCCTGCAATCACTCTTTTGTGATGTAAACTTTGGTTTTTAGGCGTTTTTGGGCATTTTTGTGTCTTTTGGGAGCAAAATTTGATTTTGAATTCAATTTTATGTAAATAAACCCCAGATCTAATTAGAAGGAATATCATACTTCATTTTAACACATTTTTTTGGGAGAATTCAGAGAGAGAAGTCTAGGGAGAAGAAGAGAAAATCTGGAGAAATAGAAGAAGGTGGAGAAGGAAATTAGGAGGAGATTCGTCTCGATTTTTCTAATCATTTTTTCTCTCTATTCAATTATGTTTTGCATCGATTTCTTGTATTTATTTCTCTTTTCCTGCCATGAATGAGTAGAACTCATCTAGGTTTTTAGGATGTAGACTTGAACTTAATTATTTATTCTTACTCGATTTGATCGATTTGCTTATGATGTCCATGAATTATTTCTTGATTTTATTTTCTAATCTAAAAGGTTTAAACTATTAATTGCAATATTGTAGTTTATGCTTTAGAACAGAAGAAATAATTTAGGTTAGCACCGAATAACGAAAGTAAATGCCGCAATCTAGAGGTTTATTAAAGTAAAATTAATATAGCATCGTAATATTAATGACAGTATGTAATACATTGATATATAACATGCAGTTCAAATTTTATTTATTAAAATTAACGTCACAATTCCAACATTCAATTCACTTTGTAATTTAGTTGAACTACACCAATTCGATTGGATCTCTCCAATCAATCGAGTTTGACAATTTGGCTAGGCTTCTCTCGGAGGCTACAAATAACCAACCACTCAAAAACACAACAACACACATTCTTCACTACTCAAAACACTAAACATACTAAATTGTTAATTCTAATTGAAGTATTTATTATCTACTTTGTGAAGTTAGTACTTAGTACCCATTATCTTTTGTTAATTTACTTGATAATACCATTTAGTCATTTTTGTCCATATTTTCAATGAGTGTTTTATGATTTATTTAAGCATTTAATATGTAGGTGGTCAAATCCATTCGAGTTTGAACTTCAAAACTTCTACATAAAATTTTTTAAGGCAAAAATTTAGGTACTTTAAAAGATGGGTACACTGGATACTCATTCTCATATGGATCGTTCAATTAATCGAGATTGGTGAAAAGTGATTTCTTGGAAAATGCAACAAAAGTTAAAGTGAATCAATTTTCACCAATCTCGATGAATTGAACGGTCCAAATGTGATTGAGTACTCAGTGTACCTATCTTTTGAAATATCCAAATTTTTGCCAACTTTTAATGTCTTATCATTATACTAAGACATGATTCGACTATTCTAAATAGTGTTAGAATAAGCTAGTATGCTATTTTAGCAAATAAGTCGAATAATGAATTTGCGACATGCATGCAGAATAGCATTCATTATTATTTTATTTCATACTATATTACAAAGTCATTAGTATTACTACTTTACTAGTATTGAAAATTATTTTAGTATAAAATATTTATCTTATAAAAGCCAACTTGTATTACGTACATTATTGTAAGTGTTGTACTATTATCATCATCATTATTTTTACTATCAATATTTTAATATTAAATTATTGTTAATAGTTATATTTATCATTATTGTATCAAAATATTTATATTTATACTACTATTTTAAATTGCTATTACTACTATTTGTCAACATTTGTATTAATAATATTGTTATCAAAATTATTATTAGTATTATATTTAGATTATTAATAATACTATGGTTACTATTATCACTATTGGTGGTATAATATTTAAATAGTAACCATCAACATGATCATCATCATTACTATCTACCTTTCCACCGTTCTAACTAACAAGTGCTAAACGATACTTCTACTTTTGTAAATAATAAAAAAAGGAAGCTGATACGTAGATATCATATTTGATATCAACTATTGATATCGATTTTATTTTGCACATTTAGTTGAGTTATTTTGCACATTATTTGAGTTATTATGCACGTTATTTTTTGTACCGAAATAGTTATACATGTTATTGATTTTATTATGTATTTTTAGTGGAGTTATCATGCACATTATTTTTTGTATTGAAATAGTTATACATATTATTTTTTGTACTGAAATAATTATGATATAACATGCATAATAACTCAAATAATGTGCAGGATAACTCAACTAAATGTACATAATAAAATCGATATCAATAGTTGATATCAAATTGTGAAACATTATCCAAAAAAAACACTCTCGTTACTGCTACAAATAACATCTATTGCTATTTTGCTTCTACTTTCCGATCTATTCTTCTTCTTTTTTGGAAAGAAATGAGATTTTTCTCCCTAAGTTTAATTTAAATTTTGATCTAAATTCTTTAAATTAAATTTCGAATGCTTAACTACCGGATCAAGAACTGATTCTTACCAATATATTCCTTGATTTCACCAAAAAGCTCTTAAGAAAAATCAACCCCATGACATATTCAAATTGTAAAAACAAAGAGGGCTTATAAACACACAACTCAAAAGCACGACTAATATCCACGTTCACATTCACAACATCACAATCACTGAAATAGCATGATTAATTGTGAATGAAAATATAGAAAATAACAGAAGGAAAGATAGCAAAGACGTCTTTGACAGTTAATTTGACTGTTATCCTATCTTCGAGGGAGCTTCCAGGTTATGGCTTGAAATGACTGCTAACATACTTCTTTAACCTTCTACATTTTTTTTTTATTCAAACCAGATATCTGACTAACCAGTAATCAAGTGATTTTCCTTGGAGGCTGGTAGGACTTCTTATCCTTACTGTTAATACAGAGCGTGAGAATTTCATTTCTTTCGATCACAATTGTTCAATTTTAGACTTTCAATTTCCTTATACTTTGATCTGTCGCTCGCGTACAAAAAAAAAAAATTAATTGTCTCTTGCCTCCTTCCTATTTAGAAAATTTTATAAACTATCATTCCTCCCAAAAACATCAAACAAAATATCACTCTTTAAAATTTTCTTTACATAACATTCTCCCATTCTCCCGTTGTCATGCACGGACACGCTTACTAGTATGTTAAAAAAAATCATCTGTCTTAAAAGTTCAACAGGATGCATTCGATTCATCTAAAAATAATAATCAACCCGCTACATAACAAAATTCACCATCACAAAGCCAGAGTACACAGGAATTCCCCGAAAATTTTAATAATAAACAAATATAAAAAAATATCAGATTGAACAAATTCCTGAATCTAGAATTCCGAAAAAAAATTCCTTACGTGTCCAAATTCTTAGAGAAAAAAAAATTCCCCGAAAAGAAGTCCGTAGATTTTTTGTCCAATTATGTTCCTTTCCACAAAAAGATAAAACGAAAAAATACTAAAATAAAACTGCTTAAAAGCGAAACTAAAGTCCTGCAATAGTAAAATGCATCCGTCTGTGCCTCTGTGAGTGTACGAGTGCTTAGTGGGTAAACGGAACTAAACACAAAATTAGCACGGAAGTATGAGAATGGACAAATTTCCAAAACTTCAATTCCAGTGTTTGCAACTACAGGAGCCTTTGCAGCAAAACCATGTACAGTAAGGCCAGATAAGCATAATAAGATGACAATTCTATCCTATAGAGAGATGATATACAGTGGAGACAAAATTCAGAGAAAAAGAGAGCCAAATAGTGACATGGTCAAGAAGGTTGCACTGAGAAACTAAACTGCCATATACCAAGAAAGGAGGAACAGCATATGGTTTTGTGGTTCCTTTTTTTCAAGTACATAAACTTAACACTTCCTTGTACCTTATTATAATGCATTCAAGCTTCATAACAGATGAACGGTTTGCATCTCGAGTAAGCATTTTCCCTACTGGTAGGATTCCTCCATCATCAAGATCTGAAAAGAACCTTATTTTTTAGGAAATTGAAAGGTAAAACAAGAAAAACAACCAAAATAAATTATGCAAACCTGGTCGCATACTGGGCAGGTCTCACTCCGTTCCATCCAATCAAGCAGACAAGCAAGATGAAACTCGTGTTCACACATCGTAAAATAACGAGGATTCTCTTTATCATACTCTGCAGCAAACAAAGGAAAATAAATGAAAACACCACACATCAATTATAAAAAAACAAGGTAATGCCACAATCAAGTTCAAACATCAATCATCGATACTCATACTAGAGGAAATATTACATGATGCATCATATTTGTTAAGGAGAAGGATCACTCGACAATGATTTAGCCTGACACCGCTGACAATATTTCTAAATCAATTCAAATAAGGGCGGAAGTTAAAATTAAACCTATAGGTATGTTGTTGGATATGTAGATAGACTTCCAAATAAATTACATGCAATTTTTAGCCTCATTTGGTGATGCATCAAGGACAGTTAATTTTGAAACATGACAAACAGTAAAACATGATCCAAATTTCATCATTTTTAAGTCATGCACTACATAGATCTCGCCCATAAATTGGGAATCAAATTTTCTTTCCAGCAATTGTCAAGTGACCCTGTGCAAAAGCTGTATGATTGACCCAGAAGGGTCAGAACACCATTTTAGCACATTATTTACAATTTCACCACTAACAAATGCTACAGATCCTTAGCAGGCTTCAGCGGGATCGTTGAGTGAGCATTTGTGTAAAAGCTCAAAAGTTATAGAACATGCAAATCCAATTGTAAATGGATTCTCATTGAGACCCTATTGTATTCCCGTCTGTGGGGAATGTGGGTTTATATAGGCATTTGAGAGAGGAGAGAGAGAGAGAGAGAGAGAGCGCTAGGTCACTGTGTCATGTGCAATAACTGCCCAATAGAATCTGCAGCTCACTTGTTCTTCATGTGCCCATATGCTGTGGAGGTCTGGTTCTTGATGCAACAGCATTTCGGGTTCTCAATTCTCACTCTAAACATGGATATCTGTCACATGGTCCAAACAGCAAGAGATAGCCTACGGAGGGACCGTCAAAAACTCAACCTATGGGAGACCATTTTCCTAGCAGTAACACACTCAATTTGGAAACAAAGAAATGCACGAATTTTCGATGGCAATTCTGCAGCAGCAGCTCCTGACCAACTCGTGCAGAAGCTACTGGTGGAGGTGACACTACGGATGCAATATTGTTGAAGCTCTAAGTACATTAGAGTTTACTACTAGATGTGTACTCTTTAGATGACAAAGTGGTTGTTACATAAATGCTAAGTGAGGATGTATTGTTTAGATAGTCTAGGGAGAGGTACACGTGATGTAATGATTGTATAATAATCTGGTTGTTAATAAAAAAACTTGGCAGCTTCTGCCAAGAGTTTCAAAAAAAAAGAGAGAGCGCTAGGTCAATGGTAGTTGTCATGGATGTAATTGATGTAAACTATTTTTCTGGTAATACAACCCTTGGCAGCTACTGCCAAGTTTCAAAAAAGAGAGAGAGAGAGAGACATATGATACCTTCAAGACAAATGGGACAATCATCTTCATCTTCAGCCAGAGGGAGAGATTCCATCTCCTTCAACTTTTCCTTGCAATCTGATTTCTCCGTATCCTGACCCGTATCTGCATAGAAGTTCATGAACCAAACTAATTAAAATTTACGTACTCCCTTATCTTTACAATTGTACTGGCAAGGTTCAGCACCACAATCCGAGTCTCCTAAGAACCAAGGATTGCCAACACTTTTCTTTTTGGGTAACATTTCCCTCACTTATATAAGTGGTAAATCAGCAATCTCTACCACGACCAAGCTGGGTCCAATTTAGAACAAATTGGGTGCTTAATTAACTGAAGCTAAAATGCACAAGTTGATAGAACCAGTATATGCCATATAGTACAATACCAGTTGGCCATTACAATCCAGAACAGAATCATATAATACCAGGATTGTTAGGGTTTCTGCTTAGAACATCTTGAACAGTGAGGCCCCCATCATACGGCAGAGGAGCAGGTGGAGCCCGAAACGTGTCAGGAGTCGACCCATCGAGATTTGTGTCCACGATTACAGCATTTGAATTAAAAGAAGACCCATCATTTGTCGATGACAGCAGCTCATGCTCAACAATACTAGGGAGATGCTACAAGAATCAAAATTATAATAAACACAAAAAAAAAAAACAGAAACTCCAATTATAAAATTGTAGAGTTTAGGAGCTGAACTAAGGGAAATGATACTTGAAGATACCTAACACTAAAATTCTTGTTCAATTTAGTGACACATGAGTTCTACAATGTCAATGGCATGGTTAACACTTTGACTGCTGGTATGACTAGTTTCTTCTCTTCGTTTCCCCGAGGAAAAACTGGAACTTTTCTATAGAGGCCCAACTAAGGTTAAATTGGATTAAATTGAGGCCCAACTAAGTACAAATCTTAGATAAAGTATCAAGAACATACATAAATATGTCTCCTGTCAGGCTCAGATCTACCTGACGCAACACAACAACATGCACCCATTCTTCAACTAACCAGCTATTTCAATAACAATCGAGCTATTGTAAAATGTTGTTGAACCACAAACAATGCTAGCTTTCTCATAATCTAGACAAACAAGCATTTCAAGTTAAAATTAATACATAGTAAACAATGAACAAGAAGCATCAACTCTTTTGCAGCCTTTTGAACCCCTGAAGTCTAACTAATTTGTATATTTGATTATAATAGCAAAATAGTACGATTATCTAAACATGGAACAGGCAAAAGACAACAAATAGTAAACATGCCAGACAATTTTCTAATTTTTTTTTGCTGTTGTTGGTGCCTCTTTTCCCAGGGGCAATGGCGGTAGGTTTTATCTTTATGGCACACCTTACATCACAAATAAAATATATTATCATGCATTTAAGAAGCCAATCATTCTTCCTTCTTTAGAGATATAGTTCAAAAACACATGCTTAACAGGAGGGACATCAGTTGTAAATCGCTTATCAACAGAACGATCTCAGCTTGACAAGACTAATACCTTTACGACAATTTTCATTTTCTTTGATTAAATTGTACGATCATCATTTCAAGTTGATAACTAAAGAGCATAGATTAGTATGAGTTCTCTAAACTTAAAAAATAAATATAAGCTCTCTCGTTTACACGCAAAGGAACAGAAATAAACCAGGGAAGTACAAAGGGAAATCAATACTGGACAAGCACGAAAACCCCTGTTCAATTTCAGTTCCTACGACAAGTAAAATAGCGTATTGTACAGAAAATTCACAAAATTATACGGATCAGTGTGTAAACAAAGACATGCCACCACATAATTGAGCTGAAAATTCAGCAAAAAAGAAACAGCAACAAGTTGAAAGTAACGTGAGATTATACCTTGGAGAACACGCACAGAAGTTATCTCTCTCCTCCCAAACACAGGAGAAACCTCAACAATTGCAGAATACTTCCCCTACGCAGCCTCGATCTCCATCAGAGAGCAGGAGAGAGAGATTGGAGGTGTGAGAGAGAGAGAGAGAGAGAGAGAGAGAGAGACTAGGGGCTTTTTGAGGAAATGGATATAAAAAGAAGAGAAGTATTGGGGCTCTCGAGATAAAAATAAGAAAGAAACGAGTATAAAAAAAGAAAAAGAAAATGTCGAACGAGATTCCTCTATTCCTCTCTCTCTCCTCTATCCTAATTTAACTCGAACGAACGAAACATAAAGCAATCGACCCCTGCGCCACCAACAGTTGGAAACTTCTCTGCGAGGAATAATCATTAATTAATTAATTAATAATCTCCGAAGGTACCTATCGCATTTCGCATGCGAATCAATTATTGCAATTTGGGAGGAAGGGGTGAAAGAAATTTGTTTTTTTCTGATTTCAAAAAATTAAGATTTATATCTATGATTTCGATTTCAAAAATTTGACAGTTTTTTTTTTTAAATTTACGTTCACATATGTTATTTTGACGCATGCATTTTCACAAATTCAAATTCTCAATTTAAAAAAATACTAAGTAAAATTACAACTGTGAATGTAAAGTTTGAATGTATAGTTTAGAAAACACTTCTGACTCGGAGTCTAAACATAGTGTTAAGATAACACTACTGAATGCTGAGTATATATAGACACGAGTCTGAACATAGTATTCACAGATACATAGAAATTCTTTGTGTTCTATCTGAATTTTCGAACGCATGCGTCTAAATAACTCACATGAAAATGTTAAAAATAAAGTCATCGTTGCCAAATTTTTTAAATCATATTCATAGACATAATTCTTATTTTTTTCAGAATCAGACAAAATAAATCCGGGTGAAAGTGAACAAAAGAGGACAAGTGCAACGGGCCGAACACGTGATACAAATGTGGCGCCATATCAGAAGCACACATATCCTCACATATGTGTGTGTGTGTGTGTGACACTCCAGAAATAATGAACAGGTCGGGAGTGACGGTCCCTGCCACCCCAGAAAACAATTTTGAACTCAAAGTCTAAACACAGTGTTCAGATAATACTACTGAACGCAGAGTATATACGTGACTTTGAACGTAGTGTTCATGGGTACATAGAAATTATTTTTGTTCCATCTGAATTTCCGAACACATGCGTCCAAATAACTAACGTGAGAATGTTAGAAAATAGAGTCATCGTTGTCAATTTTTTAAAATCATATTAATAGATATATATACCCCATAAATAATGAATATGTCGGGAATGACAGTCTCCGCCACATGTGCATGACAACATGCACACGAAAGACTTCAAGAATAAATAAAATGCACAATTGATGTGTGGTTTTAATTATCCTAATCCTGAACTAAGATTGCAAATGTACAACCGTCTATTGTAGTACTTAGAATCGAATTTTTAGAGACAAGTCGGTTTTACTTTTAGATTTTAGAAATTTTGATCTAAGTGCATTTTCGTCGTATTAAAAAGGTGCATTTTTAGAGAAAAAATAGTTTAAAAGAGGTGAATTTCAATTAAAAATACAGAAAGAAAATTTATTTGTAGTGCACAATCAATCAATCAAGACGTTTTATTTGAATTTGAAGTCCAAAGGCTTGTGATGCATCAAATCATTGTTTCTATATGCTTTGGATGGCCCCACGCCAGTTGAACGACCAAGTTCTTACAGTTTGTCAACAAATGTAATAATAGTCCGAATCAGATCTGTTGCTCCGCGGGATGGTGTAGCGCAATATTTGAAATGTTTGATTTTTACTGATTGCATCAAGATTCGCGTCAAAGTATAAAAACCCTCCTGATTTTCATCGCTGACGGTCGGTCGCGAGCTGGTGGTGGATCCAGACCGTTCATTTGTTGTAGCGCGGTACTGCACTACAGCGGATTCGGATACCGCGCTACCGCGGATTCGGGTCCGTAATAGTCAGGGTCTGTATTTGTCCAATTATTAACCAAATTTACAGGATAGGAAATAGGTATAGGAGTATAAACGGAGTGAATATTAATCCGCTTCATCCACATCTATATTTTCCAATAATATACTATTTAAATTTATAAATAAATCATTTGTATTTGTATTACCTTTCGTATACGACGTGATTAAGATATCTTTGTTTTGAATTTTCAGAACAATTTCATTAATCCAAATTAGAATTAAAAATATCATGTAGGTTCTATTTGCAAATATTGTCAACATAAAAAAATCGTTTTTAAAATTCTTATTTCCACCTTTTTTATTCTTGTTGAAACACGCTTGTATTTTATATAATTACAATGTATTGTTCTCCTTTTTACAAATGTATTGTTCTATTATCTTATTTTATTATTATAGTTACGATTTTGATTGTTTTTTTTAAGAAAAAGTGGAGTCTTTGTCACAGGTCTAATTCAAAAATTTTATCTAAATTTTACATGCGACATTTCTTTGAAAGAGTATTGTTCTTAACCAATAAAATAAGAGCTGGTTTTTATTAGTAAATAATAATAACAATAACAATAAATAATAATAATAATAATGATGTAATATTATAATACAAATTATTTAATAATAATAATAAATAAGAGTAATAATAAAATATATAATAATAATAATATAATAATAATTATCATAAATAATAATGATGATGAAATATTATAATACTAAAAATAAATAATAATAACAATAATAATAAATAATAAATAATAATAAATAAAATAATAATAATAATAATAATAATGTAATATTATAATACTAATAAAATAATAATAATAATAAATAAGGTAATAATAAAATATATAATAATAATTATCATAAATAATAATAAAATAATAATAATGATGAAATATTCTAATACTAATAATAAATAATAATAACAATAATAATAAATAATAAATAATAATAAATAAAATATATTAATAATAATATAATAATAATTATCATAATAATAATAAAATAATAATAATGATGAAATATTATAATACTAATAATAAATAATAATAACAATAATAATAAATAATAATAAATAATGAATAATAATGAATAAAAATGAATAAAATAATAATAATAATGATGATGAAATATTATAATACTAATAGAATAATAATAATAAATAAAAAATATTAATAATAATATAATAATAATTATCATAAATAATAATAATAATGATTAAATATTATAATACTAATAATAAATAATAATAACAATTTAATATTATAATATTAATAATAATAAAATAGTAATAATGAAATATTAAAATACATAAAATAATAATAATAAATAAAAATAATAATAATAATAAATAATAAAATAATAATAATATGTGTTATATTCAGTAATAATAAAATTAAATAATAAACAGGGTGATATATATAATAAATATTATTAATACTAAAACACAATCAAATACTAATTATTATTCCACAATTGCTAAACCGCTAAACCACCTATTGGTTGGTTTAGTGGAATAGCAAAATTTTGCACTACTCCGAAAACTTAAAATGTTGTTTGGCACTTACGTGGAATAGAATAGCACTCTATCCACTATTCCGGATGTGCCAAACGGACCTTTAGGGTTTGTGGGAGAGAAGAAAGAGGTGGTAAAAATCGGAGAATTACAAACTGAGGCGACTGAAGAGGAACAAGAAATCTAGGTTTTGTGAAGCGAAATAAAAGGGGAGAGCTAAGTCTAAGTTAGGTTTTGTGCTGCCGGGGAAAAAATCAGAATAAAAGAAAATTTTGCACTGTTACGTTGACACCTATCTCTAGGTTAGGATTTGTGGAAGAGAAGAGGTGGGTAAAAATCAGGTAATTTTACAAACTGAGTCGAGAGAACATGAAAAGGAAATGTAGGTTTTGTGCAGCGAAACAAAGAGAGAGCCTAGGTTTTGCAGCGGGGAAAAAATCAGAGAGAGAAAATTTAGCAGTTGACTGTTACAAAACACTGAATTCTACAGTGAAAAACGAAGCATAGGAATCTGAAACAAAATAAAAGAAATTTCAAATTTACAAAGAATAATGTTTCATAGATATCATATTTAATATCAACTACTGAAAATGATTTTACTATGCACTTTTAGTTGAGTTATCATGCACATTATATGAGTTATTATGCATGTTATATCATAACTATTTCAGTAAAAAAATAACATGTATAACTATTTCAATACAAAATATAACGTGCATAATAACTCAAATAATATGCATGATAACTCCACTAAAGGTACATAATAAAATCGATAACGTATAACTATTTCGGTACAAAAATAACATGCATAATAACTCAAATAATGTGCAGGATAACTCAACTAAATGTGCATAATAAAATCGGTATCAATAGTTGGTATCAAATATGGTATCTACGTATCAGCTCTCATTTATAAAAACTTTGTTAAGTAAAGACCCGTATAGTTTTAAGAAAAACTAGAAAATATAAAAGAGAGATGTACCAAACAAGGCACGCATGATCTCTGATGATGTACAAGTACAATGGACTTCATAGTCGCATTGACTTGAATCTTCCGATCAGAAACACTTCACGCAGCAAGAGTAGATGCTTTGTGGTGTTTTTTGAATGTTTACCACCCATAAATGAAGTAATCAGACATGAAGCACTTAGAGTTGTATTCTACGCTTTTTCATGGTGGTTTCCTGAAAGGTTTGGAGATTTCTTGAATTGTTACCACCCATAAATGAAGTACTCGGATCAGAAACACTTCTCGTAGCTGGACAAAATGCTTTATGATGTTTTATTGAATGTTTACCGTCCATAAATGAAGTAATAAGACATGAGTCACTTAGAATGGTATTATACGCTTCTTCCTGGTGGTTTCCTGAATGTTTTGGAGTTTCTTGAATGTTTACCATCCATCAATGAAGGACTCTGATCAGAAACATTTCTAGTAGCAGGATAAGATGTTTTATAGTGTTTTCTTGAATGTTTCCCACACATAAATGAAGTAATCAGAGATGAAGCACTTAGAGTGGTATTCTACACTTCTTCGTGGTAGTTTCCTGAAAGGTTTGGAGATTTCTTGAAAGGTTACCACCCATAACACTTCTAGTAGCAGGATAAGATGTTATGTGGTGTTTTCTATGTTTACCACCCATAAACGAAGTGATAAGATATGAAGCACTTAGATTTTTATTCTACGCTTCTTCGTGGTGGTTTCTGAAAGGTTTGGAGATTTCTTGAATGATTACCAACGATAAATGAAGTTATCAGAGCAGAAACACTTCTCGTAGTAGGATAATATGTTTTGTGGAGTTTTCTTGAACGATTACCACCCATAAATGAAGTACTCAGTTCAGAAATACTTCTTGTAGTAGGATAAAACGTTTTGTGGTGTTTTATCGAATGTTAACTCTCATAAATGAAGTAATCAGACATGAACCACTTATAATGGCATTCTACGCTCCTTAGTGGTGGTTTCCTGAAAGGTTTGGAGATTGCTTGAAAGGTTGGTAACCCATAAATGAAGTACTCTGATAAAAAAACACTTCTCGTAGCCGGACAAGATGCTTTGTGGTATTTTCTTGAATGTTTACCACCCATAAATGAAGTAATCAGATCAGAAACACTTCTCGTAGTAGGATATGATGCTCTGTGGTGTTTTCTTGAACGATTACCACCTATAAATGAAGTACTCGGATCAGAAACACTTCTCTAGCGTGAGAAGATGCTTTGTGGTGTTTTTTTTAATGTTTACCACCCATAAATGAAGTAATCACACATGAAGGACTTATAGTGGCACTCAATGCTCCTTCATGGTGGTTTCCTGAAAGATTTGGAGATTTCTTGAAAGGTTACCACCCATAAATGAAGTACTCGGATCAGAAATACTTCTCGTAGCAGGAAAAAAAGCGTTGTGGCATTTTCTTCATTGTTTACCACCCATAAATTAAGTAATAAGACATGAAGCACTTAGAGCGATACTCTACGCTTCTTCTTGGTGGTTTCTTGAAAGGCTTGGAGTTTTGTTTAAAGGTTACCACCCATAAATGAAGTACTCGGATCAGAAACGCTTCTCGTAGCAGGACAAGATGCTTGTAGTGTTTTTTTGAATGGTTAACACCTATAAATGAAGTACTAGGATCAGAAGCACTTATCGTAGAATGATATGTAGTTTTGTGGTGTTTTCTTGAATGTTAACCGCCCATAAATGAAGTAACCAGACAAGAAGCATTTAGAGTTGTATTCTACGCTTCTTCATGTGGTTTCCTAAAAGGTTTGGAGATTTCTTGAATGGTTATCACCCATAATTGAAGTACTCGGATCAGAAACACTTCTAGTAGCATGACAAGATGCTTTATGTTGTTTTCTTGAATGTTTACCATCCATAAATGAAGTAGTCAGACATGAGTCACTTAGAATGGTATTCTACGCTTCTTCCTGGTGGTTTCCCGAAAGTTTTGGAGTTTCTTGAATGCTTACCACCCATAAATGAAGTACTTTGATCAGAAACACTTCTAGTAGCAGGATAAGTTGTTTTGTGGTGTTTTCTATGTTTACCACCCATAAGTGAAGTAATAAGATATGAAGCACTTAGAACTTTATTCTAGGTTTCTTTGTGGTGGTTTTCTGAAAGGTTTGGAGATTTCTTGAATGACTACCAACGATAAATGAAGTTATCAGATCAGAAATACTTCTCGTAGTAGGATAATATGTTTTGTGGAGTTTTCTTGAACGATTACCACCCATAAATGAAGTACTCGATTCAGAAATACTTCTTGTAGTAGGATAAAATGTTTTGTGGTGTTTTCTCGAATGTTAACTCTCATAAATGAAGTAATCAGACACGAAACACTTATAATGGCATTCTACGCTTCTTAGTGGTTTCCTGAAAGGTTTGGAGATTGCCTGAAAGGTTGGTAACCCATAAATGAAGTACTCGGATCAGAAACACTTCTCGTAGTAGGATATGGTGTTTTCTTGCACGATTACGACCTATAAATGAAGTACTCCGATCAGAAACACTTCACGCAGCAGGAGTAGATGCTTTGTGGTGTTTTTTGAATGTTTACCACCCATAAATGAAGTAATCAGACATGAAGCACTTAGAGTTGTATTCTACGCTTTTTCATGGTGGTTTCCTGAAAGGTTTGGAGATTTCTTGAATTGTTACCACCCATAAATGAAGTACTCGGATCAGAAACACTTCTCGTAGCTGGACAAGATGCTTTATGATGTTTTATTGAATGTTTACCGTCCATAAATGAAGTAATCAGACATGAGTCACTTAGAATGGTATTCTACGCTTCTTCCTGGTGGTTTCCTGGATGTTTTGGAGTTTTCTTGAATGGTTACCATCCATCAATGAAGGACTCTGATCAGAAACATTTCTAGTAGCAGGATAAGATGTTTTATAGTGTTTTCTTGAATGTTTCCCACACATAAATGAAGTAATCAGAGATGAAGCACTTAGAGTGGTATTCTACACTTCTTCGTAGTAGTTTCCTGAAAGGTTTGGAGATTTCTTGAAAGGTTACCACCCATAACACTTCTAGTAGCAGGATAAGATGTTATGTGGTGTTTTCTATGTTTACCAACCATAAACGAAGTGATAAGATATGAAGCACTTAGATTTTTATTCTACGCTTCTTCGTGGTGGTTTCTGAAAGGTTTGGAGATTTCTTGAATGATTACCAACGATAAATGAAGTTATCAGAGCAGAAACACTTCTCGTAGTAGGATAATATGTTTTGTGGAGTTTTCTTGAACGATTACCACCCATAAATGAAGTACTCGGTTCAGAAATACTTCTTGTAGTAGGATAAAACGTTTTGTGGTGTTTTATCGAATGTTAACTCTCATAAATGAAGTAATCAGACATGAACCACTTATAATGGCATTCTACGCTCCTTAGTGGTGGTTTCCTGAAAGGTTTGGAGATTGCTTGAAAGGTTGGTAACCCATAAATGAAGTACTCTGATAAAAGAACACTTCTCGTAGCCGGACAAGATGCTTTTTGGTATTTTCTTGAATGTTTACCACCCATAAATGAAGTAATCAGATCAGAAACACTTCTCGTAGTAGGATATGATGCTCTGTGGTGTTTTCTTGAACGATTACCACCTATAAATGAAGTACTCGGATCAGAAACACTTCTCTAGCGTGAGAAGATCCTTTGTGGTGTTTTTTTTTTTAATGTTTACCACCCATAAATGAAGTAATCACACATGAAGGACTTATAGTGGGACTCAATGCTCCTTCATGGTGGTTTCCTGAAAGATTTGGAGATTTCTTGAAAGGTTACCACCCATAAATGAAGTACTCGGATCAGAAATACTTCTCGTAGCAGGAAAAAAAGCGTTGTGGCATTTTCTTCATTGTTTACCACCCATAAATTAAGTAATAAGACATGAAGCACTTAGAGCGATACTCTACGCTTCTTCTTGGTGGTTTCTTGAAAGGCTTGGAGTTTTGTTTAAAGGTTACCACCCATAAATGAAGTACTCGGATCAGAAACGCTTCTCGTAGCAGGACAAGATGCTTGTAGTGTTTTTTTGAATGGTTAACACCTATAAATGAAGTACTAGGATCAGAAGCACTTATCGTAGAATGATATGTAGTTTTGTGGTGTTTTCTTGAATGTTAACCGCCCATAAATGAAGTAACCAGACAAGAAGCATTTAGAGTTGTATTCTACGCTTCTTCATGTGGTTTCCTAAAAGGTTTGGAGATTTCTTGAATGGTTATCACCCATAATTGAAGTACTCGGATCAGAAACACTTCTAGTAGCATGACAAGATGCTTTATGTTGTTTTCTTGAATGTTTACCATCCATAAATGAAGTAGTCAGACATGAGTCACTTAGAATGGTATTCTACGCTTCTTCCTGGTGGTTTCCCGAAAGTTTTGGAGTTTCTTGAATGCTTACCACCCATAAATGAAGTACTTTGATCAGAAACACTTCTAGTAGCAGGATAAGTTGTTTTGTGGTGTTTTCTATGTTTACCACCCATAAGTGAAGTAATAAGATATGAAGCACTTAGAACTTTATTCTAGGTTTCTTTGTGGTGGTTTTCTGAAAGGTTTGGAGATTTCTTGAATGACTACCAACGATAAATGAAGTTATCAGATCAGAAATACTTCTCGTAGTAGGATAATATGTTTTGTGGAGTTTTCTTGAACGATTACCACCCATAAATGAAGTACTCGATTCAGAAATACTTCTTGTAGTAGGATAAAATGTTTTGTGGTGTTTTCTCGAATGTTAACTCTCATAAATGAAGTAATCAGACACGAAACACTTATAATGGCATTCTACGCTTCTTAGTGGTTTCCTGAAAGGTTTGGAGATTGCCTGAAAGGTTGGTAACCCATAAATGAAGTACTCGGATCAGAAACACTTCTCGTAGTAGGATATGGTGTTTTCTTGCACGATTACGACCTATAAATGAAGTACTCCGATCAGAAACACTTCACGCAGCAGGAGTAGATGCTTTGTGGTGTTTTTTGAATGTTTACCACCCATAAATGAAGTAATCAGACATGAAGCACTTAGAGTTGTATTCTACGCTTTTTCATGGTGGTTTCCTGAAAGGTTTGGAGATTTCTTGAATTGTTACCACCCATAAATGAAGTACTCGGATCAGAAACACTTCTCGTAGCTGGACAAGATGCTTTATGATGTTTTATTGAATGTTTACCGTCCATAAATGAAGTAATCAGACATGAGTCACTTAGAATGGTATTCTACGCTTCTTCCTGGTGGTTTCCTGGATGTTTTGGAGTTTTCTTGAATGGTTACCATCCATCAATGAAGGACTCTGATCAGAAACATTTCTAGTAGCAGGATAAGATGTTTTATAGTGTTTTCTTGAATGTTTCCCACACATAAATGAAGTAATCAGAGATGAAGCACTTAGAGTGGTATTCTACACTTCTTCGTAGTAGTTTCCTGAAAGGTTTGGAGATTTCTTGAAAGGTTACCACCCATAACACTTCTAGTAGCAGGATAAGATGTTATGTGGTGTTTTCTATGTTTACCAACCATAAACGAAGTGATAAGATATGAAGCACTTAGATTTTTATTCTACGCTTCTTCGTGGTGGTTTCTGAAAGGTTTGGAGATTTCTTGAATGATTACCAACGATAAATGAAGTTATCAGAGCAGAAACACTTCTCGTAGTAGGATAATATGTTTTGTGGAGTTTTCTTGAACGATTACCACCCATAAATGAAGTACTCGGTTCAGAAATACTTCTTGTAGTAGGATAAAACGTTTTGTGGTGTTTTATCGAATGTTAACTCTCATAAATGAAGTAATCAGACATGAACCACTTATAATGGCATTCTACGCTCCTTAGTGGTGGTTTCCTGAAAGGTTTGGAGATTGCTTGAAAGGTTGGTAACCCATAAATGAAGTACTCTGATAAAAGAACACTTCTCGTAGCCGGACAAGATGCTTTTTGGTATTTTCTTGAATGTTTACCACCCATAAATGAAGTAATCAGATCAGAAACACTTCTCGTAGTAGGATATGATGCTCTGTGGTGTTTTCTTGAACGATTACCACCTATAAATGAAGTACTCGGATCAGAAACACTTCTCTAGCGTGAGAAGATCCTTTGTGGTGTTTTTTTTTTTAATGTTTACCACCCATAAATGAAGTAATCACACATGAAGGACTTATAGTGGCACTCAATGCTCCTTCATGGTGGTTTCCTGAAAGATTTGGAGATTTCTTGAAAGGTTACCACCCATAAATGAAGTACTCGGATCAGAAATACTTCTCGTAGCAGGAAAAAAAGCGTTGTGGCATTTTCTTCATTGTTTACCACCCATAAATTAAGTAATAAGACATGAAGCACTTAGAGCGATACTCTACGCTTCTTCTTGGTGGTTTCTTGAAAGGCTTGGAGTTTTGTTTAAAGGTTACCACCCATAAATGAAGTACTCGGATCAGAAACGCTTCTCGTAGCAGGACAAGATGCTTGTAGTGTTTTTTTGAATGGTTAACACCTATAAATGAAGTACTAGGATCAGAAGCACTTATCGTAGAATGATATGTAGTTTTGTGGTGTTTTCTTGAATGTTAACCGCCCATAAATGAAGTAACCAGACAAGAAGCATTTAGAGTTGTATTCTACGCTTCTTCATGTGGTTTCCTAAAAGGTTTGGAGATTTCTTGAATGGTTATCACCCATAATTGAAGTACTCGGATCAGAAACACTTCTAGTAGCATGACAAGATGCTTTATGTTGTTTTCTTGAATGTTTACCATCCATAAATGAAGTAGTCAGACATGAGTCACTTAGAATGGTATTCTACGCTTCTTCCTGGTGGTTTCCCGAAAGTTTTGGAGTTTCTTGAATGCTTACCACCCATAAATGAAGTACTTTGATCAGAAACACTTCTAGTAGCAGGATAAGTTGTTTTGTGGTGTTTTCTATGTTTACCACCCATAAGTGAAGTAATAAGATATGAAGCACTTAGAACTTTATTCTAGGTTTCTTTGTGGTGGTTTTCTGAAAGGTTTGGAGATTTCTTGAATGACTACCAACGATAAATGAAGTTATCAGATCAGAAATACTTCTCGTAGTAGGATAATATGTTTTGTGGAGTTTTCTTGAACGATTACCACCCATAAATGAAGTACTCGATTCAGAAATACTTCTTGTAGTAGGATAAAATGTTTTGTGGTGTTTTCTCGAATGTTAACTCTCATAAATGAAGTAATCAGACACGAAACACTTATAATGGCATTCTACGCTTCTTAGTGGTTTCCTGAAAGGTTTGGAGATTGCCTGAAAGGTTGGTAACCCATAAATGAAGTACTCGGATCAGAAACACTTCTCGTAGTAGGATATGGTGTTTTCTTGCACGATTACGACCTATAAATGAAGTACTCCGATCAGAAACACTTCACGCAGCAGGAGTAGATGCTTTGTGGTGTTTTTTGAATGTTTACCACCCATAAATGAAGTAATCAGACATGAAGCACTTAGAGTTGTATTCTACGCTTTTTCATGGTGGTTTCCTGAAAGGTTTGGAGATTTCTTGAATTGTTACCACCCATAAATGAAGTACTCGGATCAGAAACACTTCTCGTAGCTGGACAAGATGCTTTATGATGTTTTATTGAATGTTTACCGTCCATAAATGAAGTAATCAGACATGAGTCACTTAGAATGGTATTCTACGCTTCTTCCTGGTGGTTTCCTGGATGTTTTGGAGTTTTCTTGAATGGTTACCATCCATCAATGAAGGACTCTGATCAGAAACATTTCTAGTAGCAGGATAAGATGTTTTATAGTGTTTTCTTGAATGTTTCCCACACATAAATGAAGTAATCAGAGATGAAGCACTTAGAGTGGTATTCTACACTTCTTCGTAGTAGTTTCCTGAAAGGTTTGGAGATTTCTTGAAAGGTTACCACCCATAACACTTCTAGTAGCAGGATAAGATGTTATGTGGTGTTTTCTATGTTTACCAACCATAAACGAAGTGATAAGATATGAAGCACTTAGATTTTTATTCTACGCTTCTTCGTGGTGGTTTCTGAAAGGTTTGGAGATTTCTTGAATGATTACCAACGATAAATGAAGTTATCAGAGCAGAAACACTTCTCGTAGTAGGATAATATGTTTTGTGGAGTTTTCTTGAACGATTACCACCCATAAATGAAGTACTCGGTTCAGAAATACTTCTTGTAGTAGGATAAAACGTTTTGTGGTGTTTTATCGAATGTTAACTCTCATAAATGAAGTAATCAGACATGAACCACTTATAATGGCATTCTACGCTCCTTAGTGGTGGTTTCCTGAAAGGTTTGGAGATTGCTTGAAAGGTTGGTAACCCATAAATGAAGTACTCTGATAAAAGAACACTTCTCGTAGCCGGACAAGATGCTTTTTGGTATTTTCTTGAATGTTTACCACCCATAAATGAAGTAATCAGATCAGAAACACTTCTCGTAGTAGGATATGATGCTCTGTGGTGTTTTCTTGAACGATTACCACCTATAAATGAAGTACTCGGATCAGAAACACTTCTCTAGCGTGAGAAGATCCTTTGTGGTGTTTTTTTTTTTAATGTTTACCACCCATAAATGAAGTAATCACACATGAAGGACTTATAGTGGCACTCAATGCTCCTTCATGGTGGTTTCCTGAAAGATTTGGAGATTTCTTGAAAGGTTACCACCCATAAATGAAGTACTCGGATCAGAAATACTTCTCGTAGCAGGAAAAAAAGCGTTGTGGCATTTTCTTCATTGTTTACCACCCATAAATTAAGTAATAAGACATGAAGCACTTAGAGCGATACTCTACGCTTCTTCTTGGTGGTTTCTTGAAAGGCTTGGAGTTTTGTTTAAAGGTTACCACCCATAAATGAAGTACTCGGATCAGAAACGCTTCTCGTAGCAGGACAAGATGCTTGTAGTGTTTTTTTGAATGGTTAACACCTATAAATGAAGTACTAGGATCAGAAGCACTTATCGTAGAATGATATGTAGTTTTGTGGTGTTTTCTTGAATGTTAACCGCCCATAAATGAAGTAACCAGACAAGAAGCATTTAGAGTTGTATTCTACGCTTCTTCATGTGGTTTCCTAAAAGGTTTGGAGATTTCTTGAATGGTTATCACCCATAATTGAAGTACTCGGATCAGAAACACTTCTAGTAGCATGACAAGATGCTTTATGTTGTTTTCTTGAATGTTTACCATCCATAAATGAAGTAGTCAGACATGAGTCACTTAGAATGGTATTCTACGCTTCTTCCTGGTGGTTTCCCGAAAGTTTTGGAGTTTCTTGAATGCTTACCACCCATAAATGAAGTACTTTGATCAGAAACACTTCTAGTAGCAGGATAAGTTGTTTTGTGGTGTTTTCTATGTTTACCACCCATAAGTGAAGTAATAAGATATGAAGCACTTAGAACTTTATTCTAGGTTTCTTTGTGGTGGTTTTCTGAAAGGTTTGGAGATTTCTTGAATGACTACCAACGATAAATGAAGTTATCAGATCAGAAATACTTCTCGTAGTAGGATAATATGTTTTGTGGAGTTTTCTTGAACGATTACCACCCATAAATGAAGTACTCGATTCAGAAATACTTCTTGTAGTAGGATAAAATGTTTTGTGGTGTTTTCTCGAATGTTAACTCTCATAAATGAAGTAATCAGACACGAAACACTTATAATGGCATTCTACGCTTCTTAGTGGTTTCCTGAAAGGTTTGGAGATTGCCTGAAAGGTTGGTAACCCATAAATGAAGTACTCGGATCAGAAACACTTCTCGTAGTAGGATATGGTGTTTTCTTGCACGATTACGACCTATAAATGAAGTACTCCGATCAGAAACACTTCACGCAGCAGGAGTAGATGCTTTGTGGTGTTTTTTGAATGTTTACCACCCATAAATGAAGTAATCAGACATGAAGCACTTAGAGTTGTATTCTACGCTTTTTCATGGTGGTTTCCTGAAAGGTTTGGAGATTTCTTGAATTGTTACCACCCATAAATGAAGTACTCGGATCAGAAACACTTCTCGTAGCTGGACAAGATGCTTTATGATGTTTTATTGAATGTTTACCGTCCATAAATGAAGTAATCAGACATGAGTCACTTAGAATGGTATTCTACGCTTCTTCCTGGTGGTTTCCTGGATGTTTTGGAGTTTTCTTGAATGGTTACCATCCATCAATGAAGGACTCTGATCAGAAACATTTCTAGTAGCAGGATAAGATGTTTTATAGTGTTTTCTTGAATGTTTCCCACACATAAATGAAGTAATCAGAGATGAAGCACTTAGAGTGGTATTCTACACTTCTTCGTAGTAGTTTCCTGAAAGGTTTGGAGATTTCTTGAAAGGTTACCACCCATAACACTTCTAGTAGCAGGATAAGATGTTATGTGGTGTTTTCTATGTTTACCAACCATAAACGAAGTGATAAGATATGAAGCACTTAGATTTTTATTCTACGCTTCTTCGTGGTGGTTTCTGAAAGGTTTGGAGATTTCTTGAATGATTACCAACGATAAATGAAGTTATCAGAGCAGAAACACTTCTCGTAGTAGGATAATATGTTTTGTGGAGTTTTCTTGAACGATTACCACCCATAAATGAAGTACTCGGTTCAGAAATACTTCTTGTAGTAGGATAAAACGTTTTGTGGTGTTTTATCGAATGTTAACTCTCATAAATGAAGTAATCAGACATGAACCACTTATAATGGCATTCTACGCTCCTTAGTGGTGGTTTCCTGAAAGGTTTGGAGATTGCTTGAAAGGTTGGTAACCCATAAATGAAGTACTCTGATAAAAGAACACTTCTCGTAGCCGGACAAGATGCTTTTTGGTATTTTCTTGAATGTTTACCACCCATAAATGAAGTAATCAGATCAGAAACACTTCTCGTAGTAGGATATGATGCTCTGTGGTGTTTTCTTGAACGATTACCACCTATAAATGAAGTACTCGGATCAGAAACACTTCTCTAGCGTGAGAAGATCCTTTGTGGTGTTTTTTTTTTAATGTTTACCACCCATAAATGAAGTAATCACACATGAAGGACTTATAGTGGCACTCAATGCTCCTTCATGGTGGTTTCCTGAAAGATTTGGAGATTTCTTGAAAGGTTACCACCCATAAATGAAGTACTCGGATCAGAAATACTTCTCGTAGCAGGAAAAAAAGCGTTGTGGCATTTTCTTCATTGTTTACCACCCATAAATTAAGTAATAAGACATGAAGCACTTAGAGCGATACTCTACGCTTCTTCTTGGTGGTTTCTTGAAAGGCTTGGAGTTTTGTTTAAAGGTTACCACCCATAAATGAAGTACTCGGATCAGAAACGCTTCTCGTAGCAGGACAAGATGCTTGTAGTGTTTTTTTGAATGGTTAACACCTATAAATGAAGTACTAGGATCAGAAGCACTTATCGTAGAATGATATGTAGTTTTGTGGTGTTTTCTTGAATGTTAACCGCCCATAAATGAAGTAACCAGACAAGAAGCATTTAGAGTTGTATTCTACGCTTCTTCATGTGGTTTCCTAAAAGGTTTGGAGATTTCTTGAATGGTTATCACCCATAATTGAAGTACTCGGATCAGAAACACTTCTAGTAGCATGACAAGATGCTTTATGTTGTTTTCTTGAATGTTTACCATCCATAAATGAAGTAGTCAGACATGAGTCACTTAGAATGGTATTCTACGCTTCTTCCTGGTGGTTTCCCGAAAGTTTTGGAGTTTCTTGAATGCTTACCACCCATAAATGAAGTACTTTGATCAGAAACACTTCTAGTAGCAGGATAAGTTGTTTTGTGGTGTTTTCTATGTTTACCACCCATAAGTGAAGTAATAAGATATGAAGCACTTAGAACTTTATTCTAGGTTTCTTTGTGGTGGTTTTCTGAAAGGTTTGGAGATTTCTTGAATGACTACCAACGATAAATGAAGTTATCAGATCAGAAATACTTCTCGTAGTAGGATAATATGTTTTGTGGAGTTTTCTTGAACGATTACCACCCATAAATGAAGTACTCGATTCAGAAATACTTCTTGTAGTAGGATAAAATGTTTTGTGGTGTTTTCTCGAATGTTAACTCTCATAAATGAAGTAATCAGACACGAAACACTTATAATGGCATTCTACGCTTCTTAGTGGTTTCCTGAAAGGTTTGGAGATTGCCTGAAAGGTTGGTAACCCATAAATGAAGTACTCGGATCAGAAACACTTCTCGTAGTAGGATATGGTGTTTTCTTGCACG